>JAVKPL010003749.1:0-20524 GCA_032173675.1 Gastrolobium villosum
ATTTTGTGAAGTATTTCAACGGAAAAACAATTGCGTCGAAAACGGATTAATATAATAAATGCAAAAGAAATTGATTTTTTGAAGTTTTTCGAAGGAAAATGGATTCCGTAGAAGATTTTTGATGGAAAATGGTTTCCGTCGAAGATTTTTGACAGAAAATGAATTCCGTCGAAAACGGATGAATAACATAAATGCAAAAGAAATTGATTTTGTGAAGTTTTTCGACGGAAAATGGATTTCGTCGAAGATTTTTGACGGAAAATGAATTCCGTCGAAAATGGATAAATAAAATAAATGCATAAGAAATTGATTTTATGAAGTTTTTCGATGAAAAATGGAAAATTTTTGGATTCCGTCGAAAACGGATGAATAAAATAAATGCAAAAAAATTGATTTTGTGAAGTTTTTCGACGGAAAACAAATTCCGTCGAAAACGGATGAATAAAATAAATGCAAAAGAAATTGTTTTTGTGAAGATTTTTGACGGAAAATGAATTTCATCGAAGATTTTTGACGGAAAATGAATTCCATCGAAAACGGTTGAATAAAATAAATGCAAAAGAAATTGATTTTGTGAAGTTTTTCGATGGAAAATGGATTCGGTCGAAGATTTTTGACGGAAAATGTATTCCGTCGAAAACGGATGAATAAAATAAATGCAAAAGAAATTGATTTTGTGATGTTTTTCGACGGAAAAAGAATTGCGTCGAAAACGGATTAATAAAATAAATGCAAAAGAAATTGATTTTTTGAAGTTTTTCGACGGAAAATGGATTTCGTAGAAGATTTTTGATGGAAAATGGATTCCTTCGAAGATTTTTGACAGAAAATGAATTCCGTCGAAAACGGATGAATAAAATAAATGCAAAAGAAATTGATTTTGTGAAGTTTTTCGACGGAAAATGGATTCCGTCGAAGATTTTGGACGGAAAACGAATACTGTCAAAAATGGATGAATAAAATAAATGCAAAAGAAATTGATTTTATGAAGTTTTTCGACGAAAAATGTATTCCGTCGAATATTTTTGACGGAAAATGAATTCCGTCGAAAATGGATGAATAAAATAAATGCAAAAGAAATTGATTTTATCAAGTTTTTCGACGCAAAATGTATTCCGTCGAAGATTTTTTACGAAAAATGTATTCCGTCGAAAACGGATGAATAAAATAATTGCAAAATAAATTGATTTTGTGAAGTTTTTCGACGAAAACAAATTCCGTCGAAAACGGATGAATAAAATAAATGCAAAAGAAATTGATTTTGTGAAGTTTTTCGACGGAAAATGGATCCGTCGAAGATTTTTGACGGAAAATGAATTCCGTCGAAAATGGATGAATAAAATAAATGCAAAAGAAATTGATTTTGTGATGTTTTTCGACGGAAAAAGGATTCCGTCGAAGATTTTTGAAGGAAAATGAATTCCGTCGAAAATGGATGAATAAAATAAATGTAAAAGAAATTGATTTTATGAAGTTTTTCGATTAAAAATGGTCCGTCGAACATTTTTGACGAAAAATGTATTCCGTCGAAAACGGAAGAATAAAATAAATGCAAAAGAAATTGATTTTGTGAAGTTTTTCGACGGAAAACAAATTCCGTCGAAAACGGATGAATAAAATAAATGCAAAAGAAATTGATTTTTTGAAGATTTTTGACGGAAAATGGATTCCGTCGAAGATTTTTGACGGAAAATAAAATCCATCGAACATGGATGAATAAAATAAATGCAAAAGAAATTGATTTTGTGAAGTTTTTCGACGGAAAATGGATTAGGTCGAAATTTTTTGACGGAAAATGTATTCCGTCGAAAACGGATGAATAATATAAATGCAAAAGAAATTGATTTTGTGAAGTTTTTCAACGGAAAAAGAATTGCGTCGAAAACGGATTAATATAATAAATGCAAAAGAAATTGATTTTTTGAAGTTTTTCGACGGAAAATGGATTTCGTAGAAGATTTTTGATGGAAAATGGATTCCGTCGAAGATTTTTGACAGAAAATGAATTCCGTCGAAAACGGATGAATAAAATAAATGCAAAAGAAATTGATTTTGTGAAGTTTTTCGACGAAAAATGTATTCCGTCGAATATTTTTGACGGAAAATGTAACGCCCTCCCTTGTATGCATCCAAGAGAGTCGTTTGCTAAGCGGAATTAGAGTCGTTAACGTCACATGAGCTAACAAAGCAGTAAGCAAATCCGTATAAAATTTCAACACTTAAATTCTTTTCACAAAGGTTTCCAAAATAGCCATTGTTCATAAAAGTTCAAGTTAACATAAATATGATAAAGACTACAGTCATCCAACAGTACCAAAACATTAATCATTACAGTTATCCATTTAAACAAACAGCAACACTGATAATCCACGCATCAGCAATCAACAGCAAAAATCACGTCTTCAAATGCTTTTACGTCCTCCTGCCATTTTGGAAAAATAGCAGCCCCGAAGGGGTGAGAATAATCCCAGTAGTGTGGCAATAAAACCAATAATATAACAATATTAACTAGGCACAAAATCATAAACAGTCACTTCAACATATCCTTGTTCCTTTTCCTTTTTATCATATTCATATATATTGCGTATATAACGCCTTTCCTTTGCGCTTTTAGCACCGTCGTGCGCGCACTTCACAGTGGAATCAATTATCCCTTGGCACCTGAGCTCCATGTGGATTCCATCTGTGGGCCTATGCGGACTGATGCCAAGTGTCCCATACCCCGGTACCTTGGGGATGCCTATATGATGCTTGCTCAAACACATGGTCCTGTACATAACTATTCTAAAACAAGGGCTATATGATCTTGATACATGCATGTCATGCTATGCTTTCACACACAAAGCGTAAAAATGCGGGATGATGTAAGATGCATGCTTATATAACTTTCATATGCGTTATGCTGCCACATAACGTCTTTACCTCATAATCATATAGCCATCACGGCACATTTTTGGCAGTTTCCTTTCATTATAATGGAACATAATATTTTTACGGCATATGGAGCATCATGTCATAATTCTATACCAGTAGTCAATAGTCACATTAGGCCTCATCGCCTGACACTTACCTTAGCTTTCCTTAAATATTACCAACGGCAGCGAAATATTCTCACTTCTTAAGCGCACCTAAATCAATTAAAACTAATCATTTACAGTGGCTATTTACAGCAGAAACAGAGAGCATACAGCAGTGTTTACAGCAGCAAAACAGTGAGCATACAGCAGCAAAACAGTGAGCATATAGCAGTGTTTACAGCAGCAAAACAGTGAGCATACAGCAGCAAAACAGTGAGCATTTACAGCAGCAAAACAGTGAGCATACAGCAGCAAAACAGTGAGCTTACAGCAGCAAAACAGTGACGTTTTAAACAGAAACAGTGACGTTTTTAAAACAGAAACAGTGGCACTTTGAACTTCCAAAACAGTGGCATAAGTCTTGGTTTTTGGACATTGAAACAGTGGCATATTATGGATTAAAACGGTGGCATTTTATGCATACAAACAGTGGCATAGAAGGGCTAAAACAGTGGCATTTTAGGTGTAAAAACAGTGACATATGATGACTAGAACAGTGGCACATTATGCATAAAAACAGTGGCATATGATGACTTAAAACAGTGGCCTTTTATGCTTAAAAATAGTGGTATTTTAAGCATGGAAACAGTGACATTTCATGACTAAAACAGTGGCATTTTAAGCATGAAAACAGTGGCATTTTAAGCATGGAAACAGTGGCATTTTAAGCATGGAAACAGTGGCTTTTCATGACTAAAACAGTGGCATTTCATGCATAAAAACAGTGGCTTAGGGAGCACTAAAACAGTGACATATATGTGCAGAAACAGTGGCATGTAATGTGCAGAAACAGTGGCTTTTAAGTGCAGAAACAGTGGCATGTAATGTGCAGAAACAGTGGCTTTTAAGTGCAGAAACAGTGGCTTTTTAAGTGCAGAAACAGTGGCTTTTTAAGTGCAGAAACAGTGGCTTTTAAGTGCAGAAACAGTGGCTTTTAGGTGCAGAAACAGTGGCATGTAATGGTGATTTTGAGGGACCGAAACAGTGGCATTTTATCTACCAAAACAGTGGCACATCAAACCGAAACAGTGGCACATTTCTTCTTTAAAATAGTGGCCTAATTATACAAAACAGTGGCATATCATTTTAAGCATGATCATGAGACTTTTACTCTACTACTCATGCATACAAATCATCATGAAATGACTCCATACTTATACTTTTATCATGCTCAACCAAGGATCCAAAGCAACACATATACAAGGAGACATTCAAGCATACATACATGGCTACACAAAGAAAGAGTTTAAAGTTCAAAGCCTACCTCTTGTAGTACACCCTTCAAAGTCAAGAGTCACACCACCTTCTAGCTTCACTACACACAAGTCCACACTTCCTAAGAGGTCCTATGCGCAACAAGGTGAGGAACAAGGCTAGCACTAGCTTGGTGTATGGTTGAGGTGAAGGAGAGGGGGAGTTGGCTTGACAAAGTCTTCTTGCTCCAAGGTGGCTTGTTGGTGCGGCTAGAGGGAGTGAGGAGGAGGAGAGTTGGCTGCACTTGCACATGAAACCAGCCCCCTCTCCATGCGCACATATATAGGGAAAGTGAGGGAAAAATTGCTATGATTAACCATCATGAAAATTCAGATTTCTTGAGGGGATGGGGCTGCATACAAGGCTGAAACAAGCAAAGGGTTTGCTTCTAATTTACTCTATTTACATGCAAGGAATGAGGGGAGATTTGTTCAGCTTTGAGGGCTGCCCAAGTCAGAGAAATTTTCTGCATAATTGGCCAAGTTATGCGCATGAAGTGAGGTGGAAATGGTGCATCATGAGCACAAGAAAAAGGTTCACTAAGTCAACAAGCAATTCAACTTGGTGGCAGCCAAAAATCTGCATTTGTGCAGTCCTTGGTGCGCAAATGATGAGGGGAAAGAGGTTCATCATGAGTGCAGATCTGGGACAGTCCAAACACTCAAATTGGGGCAGTCCTAAGTCAGAAAATTTCTGCATAAAAAGCCAACCCATGCGCACAAGGTGAGGTGTGAGGGAGGTTCACTAAGTCCACAAGCAAGAGAGCTTTGTGGCAGCCAAGGATTCTGATTTTTGGAGCTGTCCTCTGCGCAAAAATGATGAAAATGCAGTCCCAAAATCTCACTTATGATGCATGTGGAAGGAGGAGGAGGTTTGACTCATGATGAGCTGCAAAAGCTTGCCAAAAATCTGCACAATGCAGTCTCATGATGGAGGGTGTAAGTGGTTATCCAAGTCAACAAGTTATGCAGTTTTGGTGACACAAGAAATCTGATCCAACCCTCCCCCCCATGTGCGCAAAAATGGAGAAGTATGCAGCCTAAAATCATGCTCAAAGGTCCATGTGTCTTCCATGCAATGAAATTAAAAATCAAGTTATGCATAATCAAGGTGAGGTGGCGGTTTAATCAAGGGAAAATGGCAGATTTACAAGGTCCTAATTACCCTCACTTGTGCGCAAAATTGAGAGGGAAAATACCTTTGCCATGTGAGGGTTACTTGATACACAAGACACCTAAGTTGGACAAGGCTTAGGGGAAAAAGGTGTGGGTTTAACCTTGGGCTGAACTTGATGGATCCAAAAGCCATCCTTGGGCCATTGGCCACACACACAAAGAACCCAACACACAAGTCCAATATTAACTAGTCCATACACACACTTGCCCACTATCAAGGTCCACTAAGCACTAAAGCTTTCTAACACCCTCACATTACTCATATGATTTAATTCACATGTCTACATATGTACCCTCCTATGATTTAATTTAATTAATTACCTTAGTCTTATCCAAGGAATAAAGATCAAACAATTCACAAGCCATAACACATAACACATACATCCGAATTCTACACATGTTCATATAGCATATAGTACTTATGTATCTTACTAATTATGCGGGATGTTACACTCTCCCCACCAAATAGGAATTTTGTCCGCAAAATTAAACTTACTTAAGAGCTAAACAGTTCTGGGTAGCGTTTCTGAACGTCGTCCTCGCGCTCCCAAGTGGCTTCAGCTGCCGATCTGTTGTTCCACAATACTTTCACCAACGGAATCTCTTTAGAACGAAGTCGCTTGACGGATCTTTCAAGGACTTGGAACGGTTGCACTTGGTAAGTCAGATTTTCCTTTAGTTCCACTTCTTCTGGCTGTAACACGTGAGATGGATCAGAGAGATACCTCCGTAGCTGCGACACATGAAATACATTGTGAATTCCTGACAGATTAGGTGGTAAGGCCAACCGGTATGCAGACTCTCCAATCCGGTCCATAATCAGATACGGTCCTAAGTACCGTGGACTTAACTTCTTTACTCCCATTCTCCTTCCGAGTCCCGATGTAGGAGTGATTCTCAAGAACACATGGTCTCCGACTTCGAAAGATAGAGGCTTATGACGCTTGTCGTAATAACTCTTCTGTCTGGCCTGAGCCCGCTGCATATTCTCCCGAATCTTCTTTACTTGTTCGGATGTTTCTTGAATTAGATCAGGTCCTAACATACTTCGCTCACCCACTTCAGTCCAACATAACGGGGATCTGCATTTTCTCTCATACAAAGCTTCATACGGTGCCATCTGAATGCTGGAGTGGTAACTGTTGTTGTAAGCGAACTCAATCAAAGAAAGGTAATTATCCCAGCTGCCTCCTAACTCCAAAACACAAGCTCGCAACATGTCCTCTAAGGATTGAATGGTGCGTTCCGTCTGACCATCGGTCTGCGGATGATAAGCAGTACTCAACCTCAATTGGGTCCCTAATGCTCTTTGAAAGGATTCCCAAAACTTAGATGTAAACTTGGGATCACGATCACTGACAATACTCGTAGGAACTCCGTGCAGCTTCACAATCTCCTGCAGATAGATTCTAGCAAGCCTCTCTGTATCATATGTGGTTCTAACACGCAAGAAATGAGCTGACTTCGTTAAACGATCGACAATCACCCAGATAGAATCATATCCTTCTCGCGTCCGAGGAAGTCCAACTACAAAATCCATTGCAATACTGTCCCACTTCCATTCGGGAATCTCCAAAGGTTGAAGGAGTCCCGACGGTTTCTGATGTTCGTACTTCACCTTCTGACAAGTTAAGCATCGAGATACATACTCCGCAATATCACGCTTCATACCCGGCCACCAAAACGAGGTCTTCAAGTCATGGTACATCTTTGTGGATCCAGGATGAACTGCGTACTTACCCTTGTGAGCCTCCTGTAAAACTTCTTGCTTCAACTCTACATTTGGCACAACCAGCCGTCCTTGAAATCTCCAAACATCATTCTCGTCCTTTACTACCTCTTGGTTACCAACCGACTCGCGGACTAACTCTTCATCCTTCTGAGCCTCCTTAATTCTACTGATCAATTCATTCTCCACCTTTATATTTCCCAATCTTATGCTGTTCCCTCTCTCGTCTACCGATAAGTTCAAGTCTCGAAAGGCCTCAAACAACTTCAATTCTTCCATCATCAGAGTTGCAGTGTGTAGTGTCTTCCTGCTCAGAGCGTCAGCTACCACGTTCGCCTTTCCTGGGTGGTATTTAAGTTCAAAATCGTAGTCCTTCAGAAATTCCATCCACCGACGTTGCCGCATATTCAGCTCCTTCTGGTCGAACAAATACTTCAAACTCTTATGATCGCTGAACACGTCAAACTGCGAACCATACAAGTGGTGCCTCCAGATTTTTAGTGCGAACACTATAGCTGCTAACTCCAAATCGTGCGTAGGATAATTTTCTTCGTGAGGCTTAAGTTGTCGAGATGCATAAGCTACCGCCATACGATCCTGCATCAACACGCATCCAAGTCCTTTCAGCGACGCATCACAGTACACTTCGAACTTTCGAGTAGGATCCGGAATCGTGAGTACTGGGGCACTTGTTAATCTGCTCTTTAGCTCCAAGAAACATTCTTCGCAGGCTTCAGTCCACTCAAAAGGTTTGTCCTTCCGAGTGAGACGGGTGAGGGGTTGCACTATCTGAGAGAAATTCTGGATGAACCTTCGATAATATCCAGCCAGACCTAAGAAACTTCTTACTTCGGTGACAGACTTGGGTCGTTCCCAATTCATGACAGCTTCAACTTTGCTGGGGTCCACCGCGATACCTTCTGATGAAATGACATGGCCCAGAAACTGGACCTCTTTGAGCCAAAACTCGCACTTCGACCATTTCGCGTACAACTGCTTCTCCTTCAAGACTTGCAAAACAATCCTCAGATGTTCCGCGTGCAGCTCTTCATTAGCCGAGTAAATCAGGATATCGTCAATAAACACGATAACGAACTGATCAAGAAACGGGCGGAAGATGCGGTTCATGTAGTCCATGAATACCGCTGGAGCATTCGTAAGTCCGAATGGGATCACCTGATATTCGTAGTGCCCATAACGAGTCCTAAAAGCGGTTTTCGGAATATCCTCCGGTTTGACCCGGATCTGATGGTATCCCGATCGTAAGTCTATCTTGGAAAAGACTCTGGCTCCTCTCAGCTGGTCCATTAAATCGTCGATCCTCGGTAGCGGATACTTATTCTTTACCGTGACTTTGTTCAGCTGGCGGTAATCTACACACAGACGTAAGCTTCCATCCTTCTTCTTAATCAAGATAGCTGGAGCACCCCATGGGGAAGTACTCGGTCTGATGAATTCCTTTGCCAAAAGCTCTTCTATCTGCTTCTTCAACTCGCGAAGTTCCAACGGTGCCATACGATACGGGGCAATGGAGATTGGTCCGACTCCAGGAACAAGTTCGATCGAAAATTCTATTTCCCTATGAGGAGGCAATCGAGGTATTTCATCCGGGAATACCTCCTCGAATTCTCTAACTACCGGTACATTCTGAATCTGATTGTCAATCGAGGTCTCAGCCTCGATCGACAAAAGATACCCTGCTGCTCCCTTGCGGAGCTCTTTTCTAACTTGCAATAAGGAAATGAGAGAGAAAGGTTGAAAATTACCATCCTTTGCAGGAACAATGACCTTCCCCGCTCGACAATCCAAGGTTATCCCGTTTTCCGTCAACCAGTCCATACCGATAATCACATCGAAGTTGAATACCGGCAGGACCACCAAATTAACTGTATACGTGTTCCCTTCGTACTGCAAGGTAACACCTCTGCAGATCTCTGAGGCTGTGCACGATCCTCCAGTAGGTGTGCTGATATGTAACTCATAAGGTAACGGGGTTGGGGTGATGCCTATTCTCAAGGCAGTATGCTTTGCCATAAAAGAGCCAGACGCTCCAGAATCAAAGATAACAGAAATTGGGTGACCATTCAAAGTGACATTACCTTTGATCAGGTTGGGAAACTTCTGCGCTTCATTTGCATCCAATGTGAACACCCGAGCTTGCGGAGGCTGTTGGTCAGCGTTCTGGGGGCATTTATAAGCGAAATGACCTTGCTGGCCACATCTGAAACATGCATTGTTGCCCTTGCGACAAACTCCAGAGTGGTTCTTTCCACAAGTAGCACAAACAGTCGCGCCCTGGCGTCCAGTCGACGATTGACCCACCGTAAAGTTTCTCTTAAAGTTTCCGGGTCGTGCTTGCAACTGCGTACCTCTGCCTCTACCCCTTCCAGGTGCCGTCCTGAAGAATCTGCCCGCTCGGTTTCCTCCGTGGAATTGTGTTGGTGGCTTGTTCAAGTTCTTGGCCTCGTTAATGATTCCTTCGGCCTGACGACTCTGGTTGATGAGTTCCGGAAGTGTACGATTAGCCGTCGTCAGAATGAGCTTGCGAATTTCCGGGTGTAATCCGCTCTCGAACTTCTCTACCTGCCATTCTTCATCATAGATGTTCCGATCGAAGTTGGCGTACTCGATCAGCTGCCCGAACTTTGCGATATACTCATTAACCGTCATGTTATCCTGCCTGAGAGACAGCAGTTCGGTGTGTTTCATCCTCCTTATTGCCTTAGGAAAATACTTGTCCAAAAATACTTGTCCAAAAATACTTGTCTGAACACAGCCCATGTTAGTTCCACGTCCTGAGCTCTCAGCAGAGCCCTCGCACCAGTCCACCATGTTAAAGCCTCTCCCATCAGCTGGTACGACGCGTAATCAGTCTTCTGCGCTTCTGGGCATGCCATGCGTTCGAAGATATGCTCAATCATCTGCAGCCACTTTGCTGCAGCCTCGGGGTTGTCTTCACCCTCAAAAGTAGGTGGTTGGAAGTTGCGGAAGTCTTTCAACCTCCGACGGGCAATTTCTTCTGCATTTTCATGCAGTGGGGGTGGGTTCTGATTCTGTTGCCTATGATCGCGCCATTCTTGGCTCATATTCTGGATGAACGTTGCCAGTCCTCCAATAGTGGTGATAAGATCTTCTTCCGCATCGCCAGTCCTTCCCCGAGTTGAACCTCGACCACCTGCCATGATTCTGCACTCACAATATCAGGAAATGAGTTGATCAGGCTCACCGCAAGTTATCCATGGCAGCAGTCTCAAGTAGGTACTCGAGTTCAATTCGGACAAGTTAGCCATGCATCCGTGTCTTATCACAGAACAGTCCTAACAATCTAACTATCCTAGCTAACATATACTTAAGCTATAGCACATTTAGACAGTCAATCAGCAGATAAGCACAATCAACAATCAATTCAATCAACACAAGCAAATCCATGGACCAAACTGCTCTGATACCAATTAGTGTAACGCCCTCCCTTGTATGCATCCAAGAGAGTCGTTTGCTAAGCGGAATTAGAGTCGTTAACGTCACATGAGCTAACAAAGCAGTAAGCAAATCCGTATAAAATTTCAACACTTAAATTCTTTTCACAAAGGTTTCCAAAATAGCCATTGTTCATAAAAGTTCAAGTTAACATAAATATGATAAAGACTACAGTCATCCAACAGTACCAAAACATTAATCATTACAGTTATCCATTTAAACAAACAGCAACACTGATAATCCACGCATCAGCAATCAACAGCAAAAATCACGTCTTCAAATGCTTTTACGTCCTCCTGCCATTTTGGAAAAATAGCAGCCCCGAAGGGGTGAGAATAATCCCAGTAGTGTGGCAATAAAACCAATAATATAACAATATTAACTAGGCACAAAATCATAAACAGTCACTTCAACATATCCTTGTTCCTTTTCCTTTTTATCATATTCATATATATTGCGTATATAACGCCTTTCCTTTGCGCTTTTAGCACCGTCGTGCGCGCACTTCACAGTGGAATCAATTATCCCTTGGCACCTGAGCTCCATGTGGATTCCATCTGTGGGCCTATGCGGACTGATGCCAAGTGTCCCATACCCCGGTACCTTGGGGATGCCTATATGATGCTTGCTCAAACACATGGTCCTGTACATAACTATTCTAAAACAAGGGCTATATGATCTTGATACATGCATGTCATGCTATGCTTTCACACACAAAGCGTAAAAATGCGGGATGATGTAAGATGCATGCTTATATAACTTTCATATGCGTTATGCTGCCACATAACGTCTTTACCTCATAATCATATAGCCATCACGGCACATTTTTGGCAGTTTCCTTTCATTATAATGGAACATAATATTTTTACGGCATATGGAGCATCATGTCATAATTCTATACCAGTAGTCAATAGTCACATTAGGCCTCATCGCCTGACACTTACCTTAGCTTTCCTTAAATATTACCAACGGCAGCGAAATATTCTCACTTCTTAAGCGCACCTAAATCAATTAAAACTAATCATTTACAGTGGCTATTTACAGCAGAAACAGAGAGCATACAGCAGTGTTTACAGCAGCAAAACAGTGAGCATACAGCAGCAAAACAGTGAGCATACAGCAGTGTTTACAGCAGCAAAACAGTGAGCATACAGCAGCAAAACAGTGAGCATTTACAGCAGCAGCAGCAAAACAGTGAGCATACAGCAGCAAAACAGTGAGCTTACAGCAGCAAAACAGTGACGTTTTAAACAGAAACAGTGACGTTTTTAAAACAGAAACAGTGGCACTTTGAACTTCCAAAACAGTGGCATAAGTCTTGGTTTTTGGACATTGAAACAGTGGCATATTATGGATTAAAACGGTGGCATTTTATGCATACAAACAGTGGCATAGAAGGGCTAAAACAGTGGCATTTTAGGTGTAAAAACAGTGACATATGATGACTAGAACAGTGGCACATTATGCATAAAAACAGTGGCATATGATGACTTAAAACAGTGGCCTTTTATGCTTAAAAACAGTGGTATTTTAAGCATGGAAACAGTGACATTTCATGACTAAAACAGTGGCATTTTAAGCATGAAAACAGTGGCATTTTAAGCATGGAAACAGTGGCATTTTAAGCATGGAAACAGTGGCTTTTCATGACTAAAACAGTGGCATTTCATGCATAAAAACAGTGGCTTAGGGAGCACTAAAATAGTGACATATATGTGCAGAAACAGTGGCATGTAATGTGCAGAAACAGTGGCTTTTAAGTGCAGAAACAGTGGCATGTAATGTGCAGAAACAGTGGCTTTTAAGTGCAGAAACAGTGGCTTTTTAAGTGCAGAAACAGTGGCTTTTTAAGTGCAGAAACAGTGGCTTTTAAGTGCAGAAACAGTGGCTTTTAGGTGCAGAAACAGTGGCATGTAATGGTGATTTTGAGGGACCGAAACAGTGGCATTTTATCTACCAAAACAGTGGCACATCAAACCGAAACAGTGGCACATTTCTTCTTTAAAACAGTGGCCTAATTATACAAAACAGTGGCATATCATTTTAAGCATGATCATGAGACTTTTACTCTACTACTCATGCATACAAATCATCATGAAATGACTCCATACTTATACTTTTATCATGCTCAACCAAGGATCCAAAGCAACACATATACAAGGAGACATTCAAGCATACATACATGGCTACACAAAGAAAGAGTTTAAAGTTCAAAGCCTACCTCTTGTAGTACACCCTTCAAAGTCAAGAGTCACCCCACCTTCTAGCTTCACTACACACAAGTCCACACTTCCTAAGAGGTCCTATGCGCAACAAGGTGAGGAACAAGGCTAGCACTAGCTTGGTGTATGGTTGAGGTGAAGGAGAGGGGGAGTTGGCTTGACAAAGTCTTCTTGCTCCAAGGTGGCTTGTTGGTGCGGCTAGAGGGAGTGAGGAGGAGGAGAGTTGGCTGCACTTGCACATGAAACCAGCCCCCTCTCCATGCGCACATATATAGGGAAAGTGAGGGAAAAATTGCTATGATTAACCATCATGAAAATTCAGATTTCTTGAGGGGATGGGGCTGCATACAAGGCTGAAACAAGCAAAGGGTTTGCTTCTAATTTACTCTATTTACATGCAAGGAATGAGGGGAGATTTGTTCAGCTTTGAGGGCTGCCCAAGTCAGAGAAATTTTCTGCATAATTGGCCAAGTTATGCTCATGAAGTGAGGTGGAAATGGTGCATCATGAGCACAAGAAAAAGGTTCACTAAGTCAACAAGCAATTCAACTTGGTGGCAGCCAAAAATCTGCATTTGTGCAGTCCTTGGTGCGCAAATGATGAGGGGAAAGAGGTTCATCATGAGTGCAGATCTGGGACAGTCCAAACACTCAAATTGGGGCAGTCCTAAGTCAGAAAATTTCTGCATAAAAAGCCAACCCATGCGCACAAGGTGAGGTGTGAGGGAGGTTCACTAAGTCCACAAGCAAGAGAGCTTTGTGGCAGCCAAGGATTCTGATTTTTGGAGCTGTCCTCTGCGCAAAAATGATGAAAATGCAGTCCCAAAATCTCACTTATGATGCATGTGGAAGGAGGAGGAGGTTTGACTCATGATGAGCTGCAAAAGCTTGCCAAAAATCTGCACAATGCAGTCTCATGATGGAGGGTGTAAGTGGTTATCCAAGTCAACAAGTTATGCAGTTTTGGTGACACAAGAAATCTGATCCAAGCCTCCCCCCCATGTGCGCAAAAATGGAGAAGTATGCAGCCTAAAATCATGCTCAAAGGTCCATGTGTCTTCCATGCAATGAAATTAAAAATCAAGTTATGCATAATCAAGGTGAGGTGGCGGTTTAATCAAGGGAAAATGGCAGATTTACAAGGTCCTAATTACCCTCACTTGTGCGCAAAATTGAGAGGGAAAATACCTTTGCCATGTGAGGGTTACTTGATACACAAGACACCTAAGTTGGACAAGGCTTAGGGGAAAAAGGTGTGGGTTTAACCTTGGGCTGAACTTGATGGATCCAAAAGCCATCCTTGGGCCATTGGCCACACACACAAAGAACCCAACACACAAGTCCAATATTAACTAGTCCATACACACACTTGCCCACTATCAAGGTCCACTAAGCACTAAAGCTTTCTAACACCCTCACATTACTCATATGATTTAATTCACATGTCTACATATGTACCCTCCTATGATTTAATTTAATTAATTACCTTAGTCTTATCCAAGGAATAAAGATCAAACAATTCACAAGCCATAACACATAACACATACATCCGAATTCTACACATGTTCATATAGCATATAGTACTTATGTATCTTACTAATTATGCGGGATGTTACAAACTCCAAAGTGGTTCTTTCCACACGTAGCACAAACAGTCGCACCCTGTCGTCCAGTTGACGATTGACCAACAATATTGCTCCTCTTAAAATTTCCAGGCCGCGCTTGCAACTGCGGACCTCTGCCTCGACCCCTACCAGGTGCCGTCCTGAAGAACCTGCCTGCTCTGTTTCCTCCGTGGAATTGGGTTGGTTGCTTGTTCAAATTCTTGGCCTCGTTGATGATTCCTTCGGCCTGACGACTCTGATTGATGAGCTCCGGAAGTGTACGATTAGCCGTCGTCAAAATGAGTTTACGGATCTCCGGATGTAATCTGCTTTCGAACTTCTCCACCTGCCATTCCTCATCATAAATGTTCCGGTCAAAGTTGGCGTACTCGATCAGCTGCCCAAATTTGGCAATGTACTCATTAACCGTCATGTTATCCTGCCTGAGTGATAGCAGTTCAGAGTGCTTCATCCTTCTCATTGCTTTAGGAAAATACTTATCCAAAAATACTTGTCTGAATACGGCCCACGTCAACTCAACATCCTGAGCTCTCAGCAGAGCCCTCGCACCAGTCCACCATGTTAAAGCTTCTCCCATCAGCTGGTACGATGCGTAATCGGTCTTGTGCGCTTCCGGGCATGCCATGCGTTCGAAAATGTGCTCGATCATCTGCAGCCACTTCGCTGCAGCCTCGGGGTTGTCTTCACCCTCAAAGGTAGGTGGTTGGAAGTTGCGGAAGTCTTTCAACCTCCGACGGGCAATTTCTTCTGCATTGTCATGCAGTGGGGGTTGGTTCTGGTTCTGTTGCCTATGGTCGCGCCATTCTTGGCTCATATTCTGAATGAATGTTGCCAGTCCCCCAATAGTAGTGATAAGATCCTCTTCCGCATCGCCAGACCTTCCCCGAGTTGAACCGCGACCACCTGCCATGATTCTGCACTCACAATATCATGAAATGAGTTGATCAGGCTCACCGCAAGTTATTTATGGCAGCAGTCCCAAGTAGGTACTCGAGTTCAATTCGGACAAGTTAACTATGCATCCGTGTCTTATCACAGAACGGTCTAAACAATCTAACTACCCTAGTCAACATATATTCAAACTATAGTACATTTAGACAGTCAATCAGCAGATAAACACAATCAACAATCAATTCAATCAATCACAAGCAAATCCATGGATCAAACTGCTCTGATACCAATTAGTGTAACGCCCTCCCTTGTATGCATCCAAGAGAGTCGTTTGCTAAGCGGAATTAGAGTCTTTAACGTCACATAAGCTAATAGAGATTCTTATATATAAATTCAAATCCGAAAGGCGTTTCTACAATTCTTAACACCTCTGTTTGGTTGGATAAAAAATATTTCAAGTGATTTAGAAAGAGCACGTTGGGGGCTTCGCGTGCATATAAAATAATAGTAAATCGGAGTTCGTTTGCTCATAGGAACCTCACCCGTAAGGTGCACTGTAAAAATTTCAGCACTTAAGTCTTTCAAAAGTTCCTTTCACAAACATTTTCCAAAACAGCCGCTGTTCATAAAAGTTCAAGGTAAAATAGAGATGGTAAAGTCTACAGTCATCCAAGAGTATCAAAATATTAAGCATTACAGTCATCCAATCAATCAAACAGCAACAGTGAAAATCCATGCATCAGCAAGCAACAGCAACCTTCACTCCTTCAAATGCTTTTACGTCCTCCTGCCATTTTGGAAAATAGTAGCCCCAAAGGGGTGAGAATAATCCCAGTAGTGTGGCAACAAAACCAATAATATAACAGTATTAACTAGGCACAAAATCATAAACAGTCACTTCAACATATCCTTGTTCCTTTTCCTTTTTCCTTTTCATCATATTCATATATATTGCGTATATAACGCCTTTCCTTTTCATCATATTCATAGATATTGCGTATATAACGCCTTTCCTTTGCGCTTTTAGCACCGTCGTGCGCGCACTTCACAGTGGAATCAAACACTCCTGGCACCTGAGCTCTCTGTGGATTCCAACTGTGGGCCTATGCGGACTGATGCTAAGTGTCCCATACCCTGGTACCTTAGGGATGCCTATATGATGCTTGCTCAAACACATGGTCCTGTACATAACTATTCTAAAAAGCAAGGCCTATATGATCTTGGTACATGCATGCCATGCTATGCTTTCACACACAAAACGTACAAAAATGCGGTATGATGTAAGGTTCATGCTTATATACTTTTCATATAGCCATCACGGCACACATACTTGTCATATACGTTATGCTGCCACATAACCACTTTACCTCATAATCATATGGCCATCACGGCACATTTCCATAGCCATCACGACACATTTTTGGCAGTTTTCTTTCATCATAAGGAACATAATACTTTTACGGAATATGGAGCATCATGTCACAACTTTATACCAGTAGTCAATAGTCACATTAGGTAATATCGCCTGATACTTACCTTGTGTGCCTTAAACAATACCAAACAGCAGCGAAGTATCTCACTTCTTAAGCGCACCTAAATCAATTACAACCAATCATTTACAGTGGCGATTTACAGCAGAAACAGTGAGCATACAGCAGCGTTTTACAGTGGAAAACAGTGAGCATACAGCAGTGTTTTACAGCAGAAAAACAGTGAGCATACAGCAGCGTTTTACAGCAGAAAACAGTGACGTTTGTTCTTAAAAACAGTGGGCAGAAACAGTGATGTTTTACAGCAGGAAAACAGTAGCACCTTACAGCAGAACAGTGAACGTTTTTAAAACAGAAACAGTGACATCTTGGACCTCAAAACAGTGGTAGAACAGTGGCATTAAACAGTGGCAGAAATAGTGGCATTTGAACGTTAAAACAGTGACATAAACAGTGGCATTTGAACATCAAAACAGCGACATAAGTAGTGGTATTTGTGCATCAAAACAGTGGCATGAATGGTAGCATTTGAACATGAAACAGTGACATAGGTAGAGGTATTTGCACATCAAAACAGTGGCATAAAGAGTGCTTTTTGAACATTACAACAGTGGCATAAATGGTGATTTTTGAGCATTAAAACAGTGGCATAAATGGTGATTTTTTGAGCATTAAAACAGTGGCATAAAGATTGATTTTTAAACATCAAAACAGTGGCATAAAGAGTTGTGTTTGGACATCAAGATGGTGATCATTTTATGCAGAAACAGTGGCACATTAGGTACTAAAACAGTGAGTATTTTTGTGCAGAAACAGTGGCACATCAAGTACTAAGATAGTGAGCATTTTATGCAGAAACAGTGGCATGTGAGGCACTAAAACAGTGAGCATTGTGTGCAGAAACAGTGGCATCAAAATGGTGATCTTGTCTAACCGAAACAGTGGCATATTTATCCTCAAAACAGTGGCATATTCATACAAAAACAGTGGCATTAACTTAAGCATAACATGAGACTTTAATTCCATAACTTATGCATACAAATCATCATAAAATAGCTCCATCCTTATACTTTCACCATGTTCAATCAAGAATCCATTACAAGACAGAATCAAGGAGACATTCATGCACACACATGGTTACACACAATGAAAGAGGTCTAAGTTCTAGGCTTACCTCTTGAAGCACACACTTCTTGGTCACACACCACACCTTTCTAGTTCTACCAACAACAAGTTCACCCTTCCTAGAGATGGCTTGTGCGCTCAAATGGTGAAGAGAACAACTTTGGACAGCTTCCAAAGGTGAGTAACAAGGCTGAACAGTGAGGGAAAGAGAGGAGAAAAACTTGCACTTGCTTGGTGTATAGACCACGGCTTTGAGAGAGTGAGGGAAGAAGAGAGTTGGCTTAGTCTTTCTTTCTTCTAAAGTGCTTGTAGTCACGGCTAGAGAGTGAGGAGGAGGAGGAGGAAAATTGGTTGAATGTGCAAAGTGAGGAAAGCTCCTCTTGTGCGCACCACTTAAAGGAAGAAGGGAGGAGAGGTTGAAATGATGAGGCATCATGGCAAATCTGGTTTCTTGTGGAAGTGGGGCTGCACACTTGGTTTGAACAAGCAAAGGTTTGCTTCTTGGTTACTCTATGCGCATGCAAGGTGGTGAGGGGGAGAGGTTTGGATCTGAATGATGCTACCTAAGTCAGAATTTTTCACACAAGCAACCAAGCCATGCGCACAAGGTGGAGTGGAAGGAGTTGGCAGATTTCTCCTCCACTCAAAGCACATGCAATCTGCCCAAAAATCCTTCTTTTGTTGCATGTGGAGGCAAGGGACAGATTTGGTTCATGATGGGCTGCAAAAGCATGCAGAAATCTGCACATTTTAGGCTCATGATGGAAGGTGTAAGGTGGTTCTCTTGGTCAGCACTCAATGCAGATTTTGTGTCATAAAAATCTGATCTATGACCTCTCCATGTGCGCCTAAATGAGGAAGGATGCAGCCCAAAATAATGCTAAGGAGTACATGTGTCTTCCATGCAATGAATTTGAAGTCAAATGGTGCACAAGCTAAGAGTGATGTGGCGGACATGCAAGGGGTGTGTTGGAAGATTTTCTAAGTCTTTTCTACCCTCTTATGCGCAAGAAATGAGTGGGAAAAGAATGCATCTTGCCATGTGGAAATTCCTTGATACACAAGACAACCTTGTTGGACAAGGCTTAGGGAAGATAAGTGTAGGTACAACTTGGGCTGAACATGATTGATCCAAAACCTCCTTGGGCCATCGGCAAACACAAGAAAAACCAACCACACAAGTCCAAATGTGACAAGTCCACACACACTAACCCACTTCCCAAGTCCAATAAACACTAAAGCCTTATAACACAATCCAATTACTCATAGGATTTTAATAAAAGTTTCACATGCCTACATATGCACCCTCCTATGATTTTAATTTAAATACTTACCTTAGTCTCATCTTAGGATAAAGATCAAACAATTCGCAAGCCATCAAACATACACATGCATCTATATCATTATAATACTTATGTATTTTACTAATTATGTGGGATGTTACAAATTGGGCCTGCGTCAAGTGGCCCATTCTCCGCGCGGACAGAAGAGGCCACTGGGCCTGGGCACACTTGCCCATAAACCGCGTGCGCAGACGAAGCGTGCACTGGAAGGACGCGTGCTAAACTGCGCGCATTAATGACAGCAGAGGGGCAGGTGGACAGGCGCGAGCTGGCAGCAACCGAAGGGATAAGGATTCCCTTTTGCGCTTGCTGATTGGATGGAGTGTCGGTGGAGTGATAAGGTTTTACGTTTTCAAGGACTGGGGTCATTGAAGAAGGCTGGCTATACTCCTGCTCCTCAGAAACCGAGTGAACCAAAGGAGAGGCCTTTGGGGAAGTGAAAGTCTGCTTCATAGAAACCGTGAGAGCCAAAGAAGAGACCTGCGGAGGGTTGAAGGTATGCAGGAGCGACTCTTCTTCCCATGTCGAGTCTTCAGGTAGGAGACCAGTCCACTGAATCAAGGCTTGAGGAACCTGTTTACCGTGTCTCCAGATGGAGCGACGGGAGAGCACAGCCGCCGGCGTATGCATCGGCGGTGTGGACTGAGCTTCCGGTACCAGATGGTGGATCTGATATCTGTGTGCTGGATGAAAAGGACGTAACAGAGAAGCATGAAAGACAGGGTGGACGCGTGAGCCTTGGGGTAGACGAAGCCGATAAGCCACCGGTCCGACGCGCTCCACCACCTCATAAGGTCCATAAAACCGCAAGCTGAGCTTGTGAGAAGAACGCCGATGAACAGAGAGCTGTCGAAAGGGTTGAAGGCGGAGCAACACCAGATCCCCAACACCAAAGGTGATATCTTTCCGTTTCTTGTCAGACTGTAATTTCATTGAAGTTTGAGCTTTTTTTAAGTTACGTTTCAGAAAAGCATGGATCTTTGAACGCTGATGTAGATCACAATCGACGGCTTCCACCGACGTTGCTCCCAAAGTGTACTCCAAAAGACTAGGAGGGGAACGACCAAAAGTTGCCTAAAACGGGGATGTACCGGTGGAACGATTGTGAGCGGTGTTA
>JAVKPL010003750.1:0-20524 GCA_032173675.1 Gastrolobium villosum
TGATAGAAAAGTTTAAAAAAAGATGTTTGGTTTATCGAAATATTACCGGGAAAATTTTTGCAACAGTATTATTGTGAAACATTTTTCATTACACTATTTTTCACTTAGTTATCCATATCTAAATACCATGTCTGAGAGTGTATTTTGGAACATTATTATTGCGCCAAAAATCAACACAAACCACCTTTCCTATCCTTCCAAATCGTCTAGTATTTTTTTTCAATAGCTTATAACAAACGTGATATACAACAATGCCGCACCCACACTTTCCCATCAAACCAAAAATAAAAACTATACCAAACATACCCTATAATGCTTAGTTTTGGAATTTCACCCTCGAGACTTCTATTTTTCTCATTTTCATTTTTATTTTGTTCTTTGATTCCTTCTATTTCAGGTTCGGCAGTTATCCACCTCCACAAATAAATAATCCTTTTATAACTTTTTATGGTCAAGTGCCCTTATAATATTTAATTACAAACCATATATAATTATTAATTTAAAAATTTATCAACCTCCAAAATTTCTTCGTTAAATATCATCATTAGATTGCCATCGGATTTATTTAAGTGTCTACAGGAATAAAATAGCTTTTATTCATAACACAGAAAAAAATTGCATCAATTTGTATAAATTGCCATGTCTCATCAATTAGAAGACGGGAAAAATAAATAATGTAGTTTATCAATTCGTAAATGATGAATCATGATAGCATAAAATTAAGTACAAAGTTTAAATCAAATTACACGCATTATGGACAACATATTTGGAGTCTACATATAACACCTCAAATATTTAAAAGTGTATTTTAATATTATATTGTGAAATGAAAGTTGATGGATTAGTGAAAATCCAAGGATTATGGCCAAAAAGGGCAAAAAGGGCAAAACGGTAAATTGCCAACCGTGTGTTATGAGGCAAAAATACTGAGTTAGAGATTTCATATGACAAAAATAATGCTGAAAATGGAATCAGGGCGGAAAATTGAGTGAATAGGCAAATTTGGGAAAAATTGATGAATAGTGATTTTTAGTGTTAAAATACTGAGGTGTGAGTGTACCAATAGGTGTGAAATTTTTATCAATATTTTGGAGAAATAAAAATATGTCATGGACTGGAAAAATATTTAGATTAAGGAATTGTGATCGGAATTTTTATCGGAGTTAAAGTTAGATCGCGTGTGGGACCCGTGTGACCGAAGTCACTTGGCCCCACCCTCTTTTTCTTTCCTTCTTTCCTTCTTTTCTCTCCATCTCTCGCGCGCTCTCTGTGAGAAAAGGAGGCCAAACCCCATTTCTTCCCCATTTCTTCCATTTCTTCGTTTCTCCACCGAATCGCTTGATTTTGGTGTTGAAATCTATCGTAAACAACCTTCCAAAGCCATTGGTAACACTTAGAAGCCTTGAATCCACCTCCTTGGCCGCGTTTTTGGCAAACTCAGATTCGACCCATTAGAGTTTTTGGAGATTTCTTGGAGTTTTGATCTTCTAATGGTTTAGTGAAGCTTTGGTGGTGATCATACAACACATTGTAAGTATATTTGTGGTCTTTTGATGGTTGATTTCATAGATCTATAAATTTGTGTTCAAACCTTTGATTTTAGATGTGTGATGATAGAGAGCCCAAATGAAAAAATGCTATTAGATGAAAAGGCCTTAGAATCATGTATGTAAGCTAGAAATGATATGTTAAATTTTGGTGAAAAATATAGGTTTTTAACTTAGAGGAATTTGAGGAATTTTCATGAAAAATGAGTTTTGGTGTAATTTGGATTTGATGATTGTTGTAGGGAGCCTCACACGGTTGGAATTGTGAAAAGTTAAATTGGAGCATACGTTTGGAACGGATTGCTAAGTATTGAGGTAAACTCTTGGAACTTGGGTTTAATCCCTAGTGAGCTCCACCACACCTAGAGGAAGGTTGTGGTTGGATTATGTGATTATGACATGATGTGATTGTGTGCTTGTATGCATATTGCTTGTATTGTGTGAAAATTGTTTGGTCACTGGCAAGTTGACGTGTGTTGGGTTTGGACATCCGCTGGATTCATCCTTGTGAGAATGCCAGTCGGGTATTGCCGTGGAGTCGACTCTGGGAGCGGCGCCAGGATGATCCAAACGTGGGACGTCCGCCGGATAGGGCTCATGAGGAGTTCCGGTTGGGTATTGCCATGGAGTCTTCTCAACCATGGGAGAGGCGCCAGGACGGTCTCGGGAGTTATATGATGGAGTCCTTGAACATGAATCCATGAGTGGATGTTCTTGGGTGTCTCCAGGTGGATGGTGATATTGTTTTACTTGCATATTGCATTATGTCATTTTGATACATTTTAGTGAGCCATGGAGTGGAGAGAGCCTCTAGCTCCATTGGTTTACTGAGATATATCCGTATATCTCACCCCGTGTTTGGGGGACCACATTTCAGGTCACTATGAGCCGGGAGGAGCTTCGGGCAAGAAGCCCGTATAGTGGACGTTGGATTGGCATGCGGTGCATTTGGATTGCATGGCTTTTTGGAGGAGTTTATGGAGTGCACATAGCATACCATTAGTATTTTGAGACTTAGGTCATGAACATATTGCATGATGTTATTTCCATGCTTTTGTTAGTGTTCATGGTCATATGCTAAGTCTTGTTTATGTTTTATTATTCATGGCATGGATAACTGTATATTTTGAGTGAGCATGGGACTTGTCCATTGCCACATTCATAGCCTTGAAGTCTTGATGAGTAATGTTGTAAAAATGGTCCATATTTGTATGTAAATGGCCATTATTTGAGAACCTTGTAAATGATGTTTAAACTTAAGGAAAATGCATGATGGAAGGGCCTAGAGCCTACATTAGGACATGATTATGTGTTATGTGGAGTACCAAGGGGTTAGGGATGGATTACACACCCTTTTTGGGGCTTAAAATGCTGTAATCTGTCATTTTGCTGCATAGTAATCGATTACCCAAGGCATGGTAATCGATTACCATGCAACAGGGGACGAAAAATTGGCTACTGTCTTCACTGGTAATCGATTACTGGCCTTTGGTAATCGATTACCATGTGAGGTAATCGATTACCCAAAGTTGGTAATCGATTACCAGAACAGAGGATTGAGAAAATTGGCTACTGCCTCATTTTTGACAGGTGGTAATCGATTACCACCCACTGGTAATCGATTACCACAGTGTAAATTTTGAAAATTCAGGTTTTTCTAGACTAAAAGAAAGGGGCTTAACTTGATGGGTAGAACTCCAAATGATACGTGGTTTGAAACCACGCGTAGACAACGTAAAGGACTATAACTTGGTAAAACTACAACTTGGTGAGTCTAAATGAATTGAATAAAAAGAAGGAT
The DNA here is from genome assembly GCA_032173675.1 of Gastrolobium villosum. Lineage (NCBI taxonomy): Eukaryota > Viridiplantae > Streptophyta > Magnoliopsida > Fabales > Fabaceae > Gastrolobium > Gastrolobium villosum. The sequence goes on from JAVKPL010003750.1 coordinate 3,349, forward strand.
TTATGATGTTAGGTGTATGATTCCGCAAATGGCATTTACAATTATAGTGTGGTTTTAATTGATTACGGAAAATGTATGATGTAAAAGAAAAGGAATATGTTAAAAGAAAAATTTGCCCGTAATTTAATTAATCTAATCACTGTGATTGTAACTGAGCTTAATATCATAATCAATGTTAAAAACACAACATAATTTTTATTTTTTTAAAAAACACAACATCTTTTATAAAATAGAAACAATCAACATTGATATACAATATCCTGCAAATTAAATCTTAAATTAAACGTATCAAACTATATTAAGGAACGACAATAAATAAATCTATATAATAGAATTAATAACGCCGCCCCCGGGAAACAAAAACAGAAACAAAAACAATTTTGTATTTTTTAGAATAATTAATGAAATAGATGTTTTTTTGTGTTTTAAAAGTTAATAGTCAAAATACAAAACAAAAACAATTTACAGGTGTGTATTGGATTTGATTTTACAGGACTTTAATGTATTATTTTTGGACAAAAATATCTATTGTTATTCAATTAGGATTTTAAATGATTGAAAAAAAAATCATGTGGTATTTGATTAAGATTTTAAAAGATTATTTTAGAGTCCCTCCAAATCTATTAGTTTTCAATCAAGATTTTAAACAAAAGAAAAAAATCTTAATGTATTATTTTTGGACAAAAATATCTATTGTTATTCAATTAGGATTTTAAAGGATTGAGAAAAAAATCATGTGGTATTTGATTAAGATTTTAAAAGATTATTTTAGAGTCCCTCCAAATCTTAGTTTTCAATCAAAATTTTAAACAAAAGAAAAAAATATTAATGTATTATTTTTGGAAAAAAATATCTATTGTTATTCAATTAGGATTTTAAAGGATTGAAAAAAAAATGATGTGGTATTCGATTAAGATTTTAAAAGATTATTTTAGAGTCCCTCCGAATCTATTAATTTTCAATCAGGATTTTAAACAAAAGAAAAAATCTTAATGTATTATTTTTGGACAAAAATAGCTATTGTTATTCAATTAGGATTTTAAAGGATTGAAAAAAAAAATTATGTGGTATTCGATTAAGATTTTGAAAGATTATTTTAGAGTCCCTCCAAATCTATTAGTTTTCAATCAGGATTTTAAACAAAAGAAAAAAATCTTGTGGTATTCAAAAATATGACGATTTTAGTGTATTTTCTATTGATGTGGATTTCGTGAGACTTTTTAGTGAGAAACATAAATAAAATTTCTTTCTCACAATATCACCCTAAACCCTAAGATTTCCTGATATTTCTCTATTGCAGTGTCTTTTTATTCTTTTGGCGGATCAACCCGTTTGAAATCGGGTTCCTCTATGGGAGCTTCATTAACTTAAAAACATATTTTTGAGCGATTTTCATCGAAAAATAACCTACAAACAACAACTTAACAATAAAGGTGGCAATATGGGTTGAACCCGACGGGTCAATCCGCCAAAACGGGGCAGGTTGGGTTATACATCCCAACCAGCCCCACTTAGTTGTGGATTAAAATAGTTTGATGGCGGGTCGGTGCGGGTTGGCCAGCAAGTCATTTTTTTTTAGTTAGCATTTTATTTGTCACTAAGATTTTGTGATATAATTTTTTTTTTATTTTAGTACTCTTTTAGAAGAAATAAAGAAGAAAAACTTAAAATAATTTTGTGATTATATATATATATTTTTTGGGTAAACATTAAGCGATTATATTTTATCCTTTTAAGATTTATTTAAAGTTGTATACTTTGAATAATTTCTTTTTAAATAAATAAATCAATGATTTTTTGGGTACATAATTAAGTCAATAATTAAGGAAGATGAATTTGAAATGATAAAATCAGATATAGAATCAGATGTATTAATTTGCATTTTTATTAACATTTATATATATTTATTTATTTAGAATTAAGAAATCCCTCCTCCTCCTCCTCCTCGATGTAGGGATGATGTAGTGAGAAACAAAGAAGATAAGATGGATTGGATATTTGGATTGGATTGGGCCGAAAACAAAACAAAACAAGGATGGATTGGGCTCATGAAGTGTAGTGCAATCAAGTGTCAAGTGTCAAGTGTGGCCCTGCTTGCAAATTGCAATAACCCAAAACTAAACTGCAATCCGAAACATAACAATAACATGGCATTCTCATTCTCTCATTCTCATTCTCATTTCTCTTCTCACCCTTCAATCAAATCACAAAAATGGTGGTTACCTTTGGCCAATGCTCAACTCACATTAACAATACTGTTGAAGATCTTGTTCAACAAGCTAAGCTACCAACTACAAGCTGCAGCTCAAATCAACTCAACTCAGAAAGGGTGCTCATGCTCATGCTGATGCTGATGAAGGAAGGTATTATCATCACTTCACTACATTCGCCTCTGCTTTTATTTCACTTCATTTCATTGGTTCTACCATTTCAAAATAGTGTTATTGCATTTTTTTTCAGCGACCATAAAACATGTATTTGTATTTGTATTTGTATTTGTAGCTCAAAGAGGACGCTGAACAGAGGCATGCATTTCTGAGGTAGTCCTCTAGTATGTATTGGATAGGATAAAATGAGACAATAGGATAAGCTAATCATATCCTATTGACCCATCAAACAAGAGATAAAAATAGGATATGATAAGTTATCCTATCCTATCTTCCTTATCAGGTGCGCCAAACAGAGATGGATTGGGCTGATGAAGTGTAGTGCGATAAGTGTCAAGTGTGTCAATTCTGAATCTAATCCTTTTTCGAATCTATTTCTAGCATTCCTTGTCTCAACCGAGTGTATACTCTTAGACTTGACATGGAACTTTTGGATAACACTACATTTACATGTGTAGGTCTAATCTCAAAGGCGTTCTTGTGACAGATTTGACTACATAGTTGTTAAGATCTTTAAATGTTTTAAATGATTGCCTGTGTTGTGTTAGATTCCGCTATGAAATTGTTTAATGCCAGGTTTTTTAGTTGCTTATATTCGTTCCATTGTTACTTGCAATAACATATGGAAAAAGTGTCTATCATTTTGAAGGATGTAAAGTTATATTATTTTAAATGAGTGAAAGAGATAGATAAAGGAGGAGAAAGAGTTGACAAAAAAATATAAAGGTGTGAGTCTCATATCTTTGTGAGAGTCAAATGATATAAATTGTGTCATTTGAAAGAACAGATATTTTTCTATAACATATACATGGAGAAGTTTTTTAGTAGGTACTCTCTATCATAGACACTTATTTAATATTAAACATGTATGAAGATGTATAGCTCATGTTTAGAATTTTGTCAATCTTTAAAAAAATGTTGTTATACATGTCAACAGTTGAATTGAGTGTCTAAGGGATGATGTGATCAACATCTCCTACATATGAATTTATGTACATGTGTGATTTTTCTATTATATTGTAGTTGTTTATATTTCTTAAAAAAAATATTACTTAACTTTATAATGAATTTAATTTTGATTTATTATTAACTTGAAACTTTTTTACACTCATTGCCATTTTTTTAAACCCATTTTACCGTGACACAATTCGAAGACTGGGATATTATAATTTCGTTGAACTTTTGTTGACTATCGTCTAATTTAGATTCATAAGTAACATAATTTTTGTTTACACTGGGATACTGTGATTTGATAATTCGTTTTATTATATTACACATACGTCAAGACCACCACATAATCGGAATAGTGACTAAAATGTCACTATTCAGTAATTTTTTTATTTAAATGCCACGCGAACAGTGTTATTTCTCAATATGTCATCCGGGCAAGTTCTCCCAATATGTCACGCGGACAAGGTCGCTACAGTGCCCAATGAACTTGGTTTGCTGACATGACACATTTTTTGTGGACAACAAGTTCACTACTCCTAGTAGCGACTTATTAAGGAAAATGACAATTTAATTAACATGCCAATCAAAATTAATGTGACAATTAACAATCACAATTAGCGAACAAATATGATTAACTTTTGATTGTACCAATCACAATTAATGTACCAATCACAATTAATGTACCAATCACTTCGGAGGGCCATAACTTTTGATTCGGATATCGAAATCAGATATTTTTTATTTTATTTCATATAACTTTTCGAGATCTACCCAATGACACATTATTTGACATATTTTACGTCTCACAAAAATCGTTCGAATTTGTAACAATGATATCACAAACAATTAATGTAATGATCAAAATTAATTGCGATTGATACATTAATTGTGATTGGTGATCTATACATTAATTGTGATCAAAATTAATTGTGAATTGTGATTGATATATTAATTGTGATTGGTGATTGGTACATTAATTGTGATTAATACATTAATCACAATTAATTGTCATTTTCCTTCTTTTTTTGTTTTTTTATTGTGATTGAACATTAATTCTGATCGGGCAATGAGATTGTGCCACCTATCACGCCAAGTTCGCTACCCCTGGTAGCGAACTTCGTCCAGTCAGCTTTTTTTGCAAAAGTGTGCCACGTGTCACGAAATTATTGGCTACCAAGTTCGCTACCAGTCGTAGCACTGTTGTAAAACCCGACCCGGCCGGGTCGACCCAGAACCCGGTCATTGAACCGGGTCAGGTCAAGCATTGGACCGGTCATGCATCGACCCGGTCAAACCCGGCCAAACCCGGTGACCCGTTGACCCAGTCGGGTCATGCATTTAAAAAAAAAAACCAAAATTATTTCATCTTATCAGAAAAAATGTAGATCTCATTGTAAAAGCTTTTTATAATTTTATTTGATAGTATACTTTTCTACAATGACCTCAAATTTTAATTTCCAATACTGAAGCAATTTGCGGAATAATAAATTAAGAGAATGTGACATGATATTTTAATGTATTTGACTTTAAAAAATATGAGTTCAATATCATTGAGAGGTATGTTTATGGGATTCTGAGTAGCAATTTAAATTGACGTTAGTAATAACGTGCATTTTTATTTATTTATGTTTCATGCTTTTTTGAGCTTATTTAGTGAATCTTATTTAATTCATTTTAGATATGAAAATATAATTGAATTTATATGTTCATATCTATATATTTTTTAAATATATCTATATGTATCCGGGTCAATCGGTCCGACCACTGACCCAGTAACCCAATACCCGGACCGGGTCGATGCCCGGGTCGGGTTTAATAACACTGAGTCGTAGCAAAGTTGGACACGTGACAGTCAACTTTTCCTGCCAAAATGTGCCACGTGTAACGAAATCATTGGCAACCAAGTTCGTTGGGCACTGTAGCAAACTTGCCCGCGTGGTATATTGGAAAATTACACTGTTAGCGTGGCATTTAAGGAAATAAGTTGTGGAACAGTAACACTTTGGTCACTGTTCCCACATAATCCTTGAGTTGCCAATACTTTCATGAAAGAAGGGTATACCAAGCCTTTGACTGATGATTATCTTAAATGGGAAATGCATTAATATTGTGATTTAATAAAATTCATTAGCATTTTATGACAGTATTTAAATATATATTTTTTTTGTTGGTATAAGACAGTATTTAAATTTTGTTAAGAGCATGTTTGGATTTTTATTTTTTAAGTTAGAAGATACTTATAAGCTAAAGTTAAAAAAAAAAGAGCTTAAAAAAAAGCTAAAACCTTTTTGGTAAATACATAAATTTTTTAGCTTAAAGCACATATTTCAAGAAAATCATTTATCTGTATTTCTATAGCTTATCATTATAAAAAAAAGCATATAATTCAAAAAAGGAGATAAGAGTTTAAAAAAAGTTCCTCCTAGCAACTTTTAACTTTTTTCTTCATTATTAAAAAAAGAGCATTTTACCAAAAAAAATAAGAAGAACTTTTCATTATGAGAGCTTTTATCAAAATCTATTTGGCCTTAGTTATACTTATAAGTAATTTCTAACTAAAAAAAGAAAGGATTGAAACAGACACTAAATATAATGAACAATATATCTTACTCTGTCTATGGACATCCACAGAAAAAAAATGTTTACATAATATAATATTCACTGATTATTTAATGATTTTAACAACTTACATGTTTTATATTAGAGGAGAGATATTCTCACTACTAAAATTCTCTTCTACCAACTTACTACCTATCTAATCACCGAGCCAGAATGTAGTGCTCCGGGAGCACTTTTGATGGGGTGGGCCGGAAGAGAGAGAAAGAAATAAAAAATTGGAGAGAGAAAAAATAAAAGAGAAAAATAAATATTTAATACAGGTGTCGAATGTCTATAGGAAGGACCACAAAGGTCCCGGACCATAGTAAATTTTTCCCTAGTCACCATTAGATTAACATTTTCTCTCTCTCCAAAAACTTTTTAACATTCTCTCTCAATGATCCAATGGTGATGTGATGGGTAGTAAGAATTTTTGGTAGTTAGAATATCCACACTCTTTATATTAACTGCACATAAATTAAATTCCAAAATATATAGGTATCAGATTGGTAGAAGCGAAAGTTTTTTTTACAAGGGAAATATTTACTAGAGAAATAGTAGGAAAGTAAATTTGATAGAAAAGTTTAAGAAAAGATGTTTGGTTTATCGAAATATTACCGGGAAAATTTTTGCAACAGTATTATTGTGAAACATTTTTCATTACACTATTTTTCACTTAGTTATCCATATATAAAATACCATGTCTGAGAGTGTATTTTGGAACAGTATTATTGCGCCAAAAATCAACACAAACCACCTTTCCTATCCTTCCAAATCGTCTAGTATTTTTTTTCAATAGCTTATAACAAACGTGATATACAACAATGCCGCACCCACACTTTCCCATCAAACCAAAAATAAAAACTATACCAAACATACCCTATAATGCTTAGTTTTGGAATTTCACCCTCGAGACTTCTATTTTTCTCATTTTCATTTTTATTTTGTTCTTTGATTCCTTCTATTTCAGGTTCGGCAGTTATCCACCTCCACAAATAAATAATCCTTTTATAACTTTTTATGGTCAAGTGCCCTTATAATATTTAATTACAAACCATATATAATTATTAATTTAAAAATTTATCAACCTCCAAAATTTCTTCGTTAAATATCATCATTAGATTGCCATCGGATTTATTTAAGTGTCTACAGGAATAAAATAGCTTTTATTCATAACACAGAAAAAAATTGCATCAATTTGTATAAATTGCCATGTCTCATCAATTAGAAGACGGGAAAAATAATTAATGTAGTTTATCAATTCGTAAATGATGAATCATGATAGCATAAAATTAAGTACAAAGTTTAAATCAAATTACACGCATTATGGACAACATATTTGGAGTCTACAATTCATAAGTGGCAAAAAAATTCATTTAAAACTAAAATTTGCCCAATTTAGAAATTTCAATTCACGTTAAACTCATTGCCAGTTATGTATGGAGCTAACCTTAATTTTCATTCTGAAAACATAGATCAATACAAAATTGTTTTATAGATAAACCATTACAAATTAAGAAATACATCAAGAAAGCATCACCCTGACTCACTACGGTAACCAAATACACAGAAAATTGCAATGCACATGCTACATTTGGTGGTGCTATATTTTGGCTCCTAATGTTGAGGGTATCAATACATGCATTATGAGCCGCCAAATACCTGCAAGGAAAATAGTGGAAAAACAAAAAATAATGATTTTATACATTAAGTTATGACAGTTAAAAAAGAGAGGAGAAAAGAACTATTATATCTAACCAATAATGAAATTGATACTTACAGAATCTAGCATATCATCAGAGAGTTCATTTTTACTTTCTTTAGCGTTAGCAGCTATTGGCTTTGTCTGATTGAAATGACGAATCACTTTTGTCAATTGTCCTGAGTCTTGTTGAACCTTCTGCTTCTGTGAAAGCTGAATGAAATGATATCAGTGTGACTGATTCCTCAATATGCACAATACGCATTCAAATTTGAAAAATGCAGATGAAAAGAAATAGCTTAATGTATCATTAAACTTTCTCATTACTATATTTAGGAAGCATGTTATATAAATAAGTCAGTATGATAAAAGCATAAGCAAAAGAACACCACATAATCATCAAAGAAAATGCAAGATAAATCACAAAACCTTCCACAAATAATCCAAAATGGCTACATAAATAATCCAAAACAAGTTCTTCCATTACATAAGACAATCATAGCTACGTAGCTTGCCAGTCTACCCTAGTTTTAAGGAGTTAAAAATAGTGTAAGCAAGAAAAAGTTATGCAAGTCAAAATGATTAGCCCATGCAGTGGACGACAGATTAAAATGGGGCAGAAATTCAAAATACACAATTTCTGTGGATTGTGAGGAAATGACAGATCTAACAAGTATAGCCTCAAACAACATCAAGGAGCAAAATAATAAGTTGTAGTCTTTCAAATAAGGAGTAAACTAAAATTATTAAAAACAAATACCAGTTCTGAGCTTCCCAAATCCCAGAACTATTTTGTCTTGCAAGTCACAAAAGAGCTTCTAAAATCGCAGCAAACTGCAAAGCCAATATTATTAATTTAATTTATTCTTGTTCTAAAAGTTGAAATTATTTAATTTATCCACAATTCTCATTGTTAGGTTTGGGTCCCAAAAGAGGGTTGGATTCAAAGCCTCACAAACAGAAAATAGTCTGAGAGTCTCAATTAGTTGCCAAAATAAAATTGATAATATATGTTGCCCTGTTGTTCTAGAACAGAGAAAGAATAGATCCACCTCACCAACATTTCAGAGAAAGAAAACTTGTATGGGTTAATCTCAGCAAATAACATAAAAAGTTACTATTATGCTTATTTGATATCGCCAAATAACAGAAAAAAGTTACAAAATCTTGTACCAACCAAGGAAAACACAGGAAAAAGCAAACAATGGAGTCCTTAAGGGAGGAATGGATGGCAAAAGCAATTTTTAGTGAAGGAAGTATTCAATAATAAAAGAAGTAGCATTATAGCATACAGTCGGTCTAAGCGTCCATGTGCTGCACAAGCATGTAGCAAGCAGATGTAGGTTTGTAAATTTCGTTTTACTTCCATGTGCTTCATCTCCTCCAAAATCTTCATTTCAAAGGAAAACAAACAAAATATTTTACATCTAAAGAGAAGGAAGCAATAAACACTTCCAATGCAGTAGAATTTTTAAAACATCTCTGCAAGTAGAGGGTGATAGGTACCTGAATAGCTTGATCAGAGTTCTGGCATTTCCCACAAGTTGAAATCAGAAAGTTGTATAAAGTTACCTATGTCATCAATATGAAATTAGTCCCTAATCTAGAAACATAAAAACTGGAAAGTGGCATGCACTCTATATGAGAAAACAATTAGAACAATGATTCTGCTCTACTGCAAGTGGCATTAACTTCACAACGGGTTAAAAACCAACAGCCACTGTGATCCAGCCATCCATACACCCAATCACCGTTTCATATATTGTAAATTACAAACTAGCCTGCATCTAGTTTCAGCCAACTCAACCCACATTTTTCTGACCTGAAGCCAAGAAACAAAAATAACCAAACTACCAAATTATCTTCCAACACATGCAAGCATGGAAAGATTCTAAAGAAGAAAATAACCTCTATAAAGAAAATAACCTCTATAACTATAGTTATCACTCAAGGTTATAGCTATTATAACATGGAAAGACAGGAACAAAAAAAAAGGGTTAAACTTAGCACACTGAAGATATAGAACTAAGCCTAAAGTACATTAATCAGATTTCAGTTGGGAAGAAACAAGGCAAAAGAAGCAGAACAGGTTCTAAGAACTCCACTTCAAAACACATTATATGTCAGCAACTAACTAAAATTCCAAGCAACCAAATAGGTTTCTGACAGTCATCAACAAAATTCACTAAATAACCACTTAATAGCATCATTCCAAGCCTCCCCAGCACAAACAACATAAATGTAAAATACATACACAAGCAAACTAACGAAGAGAACAAAAGTACATACATCAGGAACCAAACCTATGATTTTCATTTGGTCCATGAAGTAGAAAGCATCTTGCATTCTAGAACCTTTCATGGTTCCAGCAACAAGGGAATGGAAAGTGTCACGGGTTGGCTTCACCCCATCAAGCATCATATCATCGTACACATCCCTCAGCAAGAAATTCCTACCAAACAATCCAATAAACCCAAAAAAAATATTAAAAATAATAATAATAACAAATTTTTTTTTTAAAAAAAAGTGGAGATACCTTCTTTGAGCAGCGATAGAACTCAAGACAGTGTTGTATTCAGCGACATTGTTAGCGTAGTTCCTCTTGGAGTACTCTTCGGTTGAAGCAGAGAAGAATCGGAGCCCCGAGACCCGACCCAATGAACCGCCACGGCCTGAAAAACGGGTTCGAGCTGAAAAAAATGAACTTGATTGTTAAATTCTGAAATAAGTGTTTCTGTGTGGAAATAATGATGATGAAGAAGAAGAAGTACCAATGAGAGATTGAATGAACTTCATGATAGTAGAACCAATTCAGAACACGACAGTTCCTTTCTCTCTCCCTTTGTTTTCTCGTAAAACCCTTCGACTTGTTACTTTGTTCTTTTTGTTTGGGCTCTGGTTTGTTAAGTTTGGGCCTGGGCTCATTGCTCTGGACACGTAACCCCAATTCTGGAGCCCATCAAATTGCAGCCCATTTATTTTATTTTATTTTAGTTAGGGTAAAGTGTTTGTCATTTTAAAGGACGTAAAGTTATGTCATTTTAAGAAAGAGAAAGAGATAGGTAAAGGAGGAGAGAGAGTTGACAAAAAAATAAAATAAAGGTGTGGGTCCCATCTCTTTGTGAGAATGAAAGAATATAAGTTGTGTCATTTAGAAGGATAAACACTTTTCCCTTTTAGTTAATTGCAACTCATTTTCATCTTCATTTATATATGGGTAAAGTGTGTGTCATTTAAAAGGATGTAAGGCTGTGTCATTTTAAGAGAGAGAAAGAGATAGATAAAGGAGGAGAGAGAGTTGACAAAAAAATAAAAGTGTGGGTCCCACTTCTTTGTGAGAGTAAAAGGATATAAGTTGTGTCATTTAAAAGGATAAACACTTTTCCCTTTATATATATTGCTTTACCAATTTGGACGCAAGTGTGGTGAAGGCTAAAAGTATTCCCAATAATTAAATGATAATAGCTCAGTTAGTGTATGAGAGCTAAGTAGGTGAGAGATAAATATGTGTTCGATACTCTCTAGTACCATCTTGGGAAGAGATTTAAAGTCTTAATCCGAACGAGATTGTCTACCGTAAAGGATACTAGTAATTTATCCAACCAAAAAGAAAAGATATTCCCATGCTTCTCCAATGATCAACTTTGGGGTGCAAATAGTCAATTTTAACCACTCACTACAACTCTCACTTGTTGTGTAATACAACATTTCTTTGTTCATTTTTTTTACTAGTACAGTATTTTGTTTAGTATTTCTTGGATCCATATAACACCTCACATTTCTAAAACATATGTTAATATATTAAACATGGATTATAGGGAAGGATTAGATAAGTCTTTTATATGGATATTAATAAGTAAATCATGTTGGAAACATGATGTTATAAATAAGAATGCTTTTCATGCCAAGCAAGTCGTTTAATAATTTATGATAAGAATTATATGATTTAATAAGTATATGTTTAATTAGAAAATGATTAATATAATTTTATTAATTAGACAAATGACGTCTAATTATAATTTTAAGAATTTAAATAATAGTGTGGAAAATTTATAGATTTATAGTAGTTGTAAATTATATAAAAGATGTAAGGATGAATCTATATAAAATAAGTTAAGATGTTGTATATGAAAATAATTAGAAAAGCAAATAAGAAATATTACTTGTAAAAGTAATTAATTATAAAATATAATCTAACTTAGTGAGATATATATTTATTTTAGATGCATGTGTTTTTCATGTAGCTTAAATTATTGATGTAGAGTAAGTTAAGCTATGAAATTTAAGGAAATTTATAGGAGTTTTAGATGAAACAAATGAGTAAGTTAATTATTAATAGTTAAATAAATACCAAGTAATGAAATAAACAATTATGTAGTAGTCTTTTTATAAGAAAATAGACATCCCTTTTTCTCTTGTGTCCGTCGTCTCTTTCATTTCCTCTTCGTGGAGTGCAGCGCACAAAGTGGGTGATGAAAGGGTGGAACTTTACTCCATCAAATACTTGTGTTTAGGTCTTACATCCTTCATGAAAGTTGTAGGGTAGTAGGATCTTAGAAAAAAAGAATCAAGTGGTAGAACCATGAAAGGAGCTTGGAGTTGAGAGAAATCCTCTCATTTGTCCAGTACCCCAAAGCTGTCAAGTGAGTTTGGAGGGAGCTTTTGTTTGCCTACTTGTTGGAGAATAATCTCTAGCATCTTGTGAAGTGATTAAGGTAAGGAAACATCATCTTGTGGGCTGTTTATATGAGCTGGAAATATAGGTTTTCATATTCTTTCTTTAAAATTTCTTGAAGCCTATGTGATGTTATATGTTGGGGTTTTCTATAAATTATGTTGGTTGGTTGATTGTTGTTGAAATATCACCATGAAATAGGTTAAAATCTGAAAATGGGGTGGTCTATGACACCATATATGATTCAGCCCTTATGTCTTTAATTATGTATATCAAGTGTTTGATGTATTGCCTAAGTGGAATCATGAAATTTGAATGATTTTATTAGGATTTGAGGGAAGAAAATGGTAACTAGTTTATAAGAAAATTGATGAACCTTTGGTTGAATGATTGAAATCTCAAAAGGGATGAGTTTAATGAACCCTATATGGTTCAAATTTTGTGTGTAAGAATATGCACACCTAGTGTTTGATAATATGTCTAAATGAAATAAAAGATAGTATATGCATTGATGAAGGTTCAAGTGATAAAATAGTTAAAGGATGTGTTTAATCAAGTTTGTATGTGGAAATAAAATAGATAAAGGATGTTTTTAATCAAGTTTGTATGTGGAAATATAAGTGTAATATGATTTAGAGTAGGTTTGTAAAAAGAATGAAGTATAGGAATTTCAAAAGAACCTTATGGACCTTTTAGGATCAACATAGGGGCTGTTATATTAAAAAATTCATATCTGACGCTACAGGACTCCAAATGGAGTGTGGTTTGCGCCAAATTAAAGCCCTAAGTGTCTACTATAACATTTCAAAAATTCAAGGGAATCGGAGTTAAGATGAAATTTTCGTGATTAAAATGGAACAAGATGTTGGCTGTAGAAAGTGTGTGTATTTGGCCCTTTAAAAATAATTGTGAAATTTCATGTGTTGCTTGAATTTTTAAGTGATTGGATATGTCCTCTATGTAGGCATTTCGTTGTGTACCAAGCTGTGGATTAAGCTGCTGCGGAGCTTAGTGGATTAATATTTAAGGTAACCTCTTTACACAACGAAATGCCTACATAGAGGACATATCCAATCACTTAAAAATTCAAGGAAATTTCACAATTATTTTTAAAGGGCCAAATACACACACTTTTGTGTTCCGAAAACCTTGCTTGAATTTTTGAAATGTTATGACATGGCAACATTTGGAGTCCTGTAGCGTCAGATATGAATTTTTTAATTTAACAGCCCCTATGTTGATCCTAAAAGGTCCATAAGGTTCTTAAAAGGTCCATAAGGTCCATAAGGTCCAAAAGGCTTTTAAAATGCTTTTAAAATTCCATAAGGTCCATAAGGTCCAAAAGGCTTTTAAAATTCATATGCCCCTATGGTTCGTAAAAGGATGTTTTTTATTACATATGTCCCTGTGGTTTTTTTTTTTTTTTTATAAATCACAGGGGTATATGTGATACAAAAAAACTACAGGGGCATAAGTTATTCTGGAGTAAACCACAGGGGCATTGGTGAACTTTTCCCAATAAATGGTAGAGGAAGGCGCAAGAAAACTTAAAGGGAAAGCATTAAACATGACATTACTTTTAATTATCTAAATGGTTTAATTGAGAAGTGTTTTTCATAGAGCCAAAAGGCATCGACTGATCCTTGTAATCCACCCCACTTAGTGGAATAAGGCTTGTTGTCGTTGTTATTGTTCATAACAATCTGAATATTATTTGGCTTTGGTTCATCTATTCATTATTATCTTGAGAGTGACTTTGAAGGAAAAGCAAAATTTAATGAATGAACACACTCAACACAACAGTGGAATCACCACACTTTTTGTTAACATTAAATAACCACATATTCTAACAGGATACCCAGTTGGCCACATTCAAAATCTATAAAATTATTTATGAAATATTTGCACTTAAATGTGTTTTCGCACTTGCACTTCCCCACATCAATGTTAAAGGAAGTATCCACTTGGGGTTGTGTCCTCCTGGTTCACTTATCACAGCTGTGACAAGGCATTATTTTCAATTGTAGTGATCCTAGAAGGATAAACTTTGTAGAAATGATTGTTTAGATCTGCCAAGCTGTATAATGAGTCTTATTTATGATGTAACAACGTAACTATATTTTAAGTTAATAACCCTTGTATGTGCTGCAGCCTGCATGGTTAATGGCTCATTTTCCTTTATTTATCTCAGGTTGCAAAAGCTGCAAAGCTGGATAAATCTGAAATTCCTGCAAAGATTAAGTTGCTTCCGGATCCATGGACTCCTGAATCTGGATTAGTCACTGCTGCCCTCAAGATAAAGAGAGAACAGCTGAAAGCCAAATTCAAAGATGATCTTCAGAAGTTGTATACATGAAGTTTCTAACCTTTTTTTCAAGTATTATCTAGTGCAGGTGTATGTTATGTCTGGTTTTTTAAATATCAATATCTCCCTGCGAATGCTATCAATCATATTTCTGGTTGATGTATTTTACTGTTTGTAATATGTAATATTTTCACTTGTGACTGTACTGGATTGCTTTGCAAACATGAGTTCTTGACCATTATACTGAGGTAGAGCTATAGTATATGGTTATAGTCTCAAGCTATCTACCACCGATACTGACACGGGACACGTGACATGATACGACACGACACTCCGACACGTTAATTTTAAAAATGTTAGATTTTGACACGTTAGGACACGTTTTGATATTAAATAATATTTTTAATTTATGCAGTGTATATTATATTTAATATTCAATAATTTAACCAAAAAATGAATCTAAACTTATAATATTCATAAATTTCACAAAGAAACATAAAATATCCCAGATATTTATATTAAACTCAATAAAATAGCAACGGTAGGAAGTGTGTATGAGTAGTGTAGAACAACATGAGCATGCATATGCATTATCACAGTGGGTACTTATGTACCAGATCTCTGGCCAGTAGATATTTTAGCCTTCGGGCAAGTTTCCGGACTGCCACTGGATAGGTCTCCGAGAGGGAGTTCCAGTTGACCCAGGGTCGTGGTGTGTTGTCCGGAGAGGAGCACACTAGGTAATCTCGGGTCTATATGGTTGGAAGGGGTACCTTGGTGGGTTGTTCTCTGAACACGCCAGGGGTAGTACCCATAGGCGTATAGCCGAGGACATGGCGAGGTATTGGTAGCTACCATTCCCGCATGTCGTAGTTGTTTTCTGATATTACCCCCTTTCTCTAAATCCCTTGCTTTATCCCGTTTTATAACAGTGATGTTGTTTTATATTATTGATATACAACGAAGTGAACCATTGGGAGGAGTTTTCCAGAACCTCTATGTTACTGAGATATATTCGTATATCTCACCCCCGTCTCGGGGCATTTATTTCAGGAGGTAGCAGTGGCACAGGAGTGGCGGGCAAGAGGCCCACAGGAAGATCATGAAGTGTTGTCATTAATTATCCATGATCATGTATATTTTGCTTAAGTGTATCATATTTATCATTCTGAGTTTATGTTGAAAGATGTAAGTGAAAGGCATGAATTGTAATATTTGATATGTAATTGAGAAGTATAGTGGCATAATGATATTAGATTTATGGTTTATGTCATGTTGAGAAATTGCATGTAAGTGGACTTTTGTGATTGAAATGAGTTAAAGATTTAAAGTGAACTGTTTATGTATTAAGTATAAACTGGATTGGGTTGTAAGAGCCCCAAGGCGTTGTTGGTCCTTGTGTGTGCCACCCATTGGATTTTGCTGGATTTCAGGTATAATTGTAGTGTTAAACAGCTTATGCAAAATTGGGGATTTTAGGAAATACAAAGGAAACTTTGGCGAATTTTCTGTAGAATTGACAGTTTTTGGGTGAACTTCGGGAGAGCATATCTCTCTCCATAGTGGTCCGATTGGGACGTGCCATACGCCATTTTGAAGCTAAAGATGTCCCCTACGTTGTGTCAAAATCCTAGAATCATTGGTGGTGGTCGCAGCCCATGGTGGCTGATGGCACAATCCGCCCTGTTCTGGCCTGTACCTGTGGGCAGATTTGGGTATGTGTTGGGAAATTAATTCCCGCTTCGTTACTTGGTCAAATTAAGCATACAATATATCAAATCGAAGTTTGAGGTGTCTAGTTTATGGTGTGAAAATTTGAGAGGCAGTGGTCTGGTGGTTAGGTGCAGAATATTCGGTGAGTATTGGAGGTTTTGGGCTGTTTTGGAGTTGGTGGGCAATGTTGTCTGTCCAACTTCAATCGGCGATAACCGGAGCTAATGAGCTCGGAATCGAGTGTGTGATAGCTTGTTAGAAAGGTAATTGAATAAGGAAAAAGGATAACATGAAGTCTAGGTTTGGATTTTTGTTTTGTGTTCGCAGAAAAATTAATTAGTGAATCTTGTTAATTTGGTAAAAACGTAAAAGTGAGGAATTGGCTAAGTGGGTTTATGGGAACCCCTTAGTTTCTTATATGTAGTAAAGTAAAGTGTATAAATAATTTAAGTAAGAGCCTTGGACCAAGTCCTCTTTGTTCTTCCTCTCTTCTTCTTACAAACACATAGTAGGGTGGGTTGTGAGGGTGTGAGGTGGTGCTTTGCTGCACACTCAGCCACTGTTGAGTGTATTCTTGAGGGCTGGTGGTAGTGTTGAGTTGTGAGAGTGGGAGTTGTGTGTGTTTCCTTGGTAGTGGAAGCTCCAAGAAGCAACCTTTGGGTAGAAAGACCAAGTCTTGTGCACCATTTTCGTGCACCTTTGTTTGGCCTGAGTTGAGGAACCTTGGGAGAGCTCCAAGAGCACAACTTGCCTCTGTTTTGAGCTTTGGTAAGTTACCTCACCATGATCATGAGTTTATCTTGCTTAAAGTTGGTGTCTTGGCATGTAAAAAGTTAAAATGAAGT
>JAVKPL010003751.1:0-20457 GCA_032173675.1 Gastrolobium villosum
GAACGATCTCATAAGTGAGTGTTTGGTCTTTTTCTTCGTTCCTTACCAGCTTTGGTTCACACAGATCAGCTTCCTTCAAAAATATGAGGATTAAATTCCCTACACTTTTTCTATTTCAAGTATTCAGAGAAATTGGGCAATCTTAATACTAGAATTGAAATATATGTACCAAGCAGTTTGATCAAAAAGTATTTTTCATTGCAAAAAGTTTATTTACAAGGGAACGAAAAAGAAAAAGGTGTTGAAGATAACGTATAGATTTAAACAGATAAGAGGGTTTTCTCCTTTTCATTGGGGACGTCTAGGGTCTTTCTCAGCTTCACTGGCAGCATCAACTTCCTCTTGAAGAGTAGTAAAACTTGAAGAGAGGAAGGTCTGAGTTTAAATGGACAATGGAGGAGGGTAATGGAGAGTTTTCTGGGACGTGTAGGTTGAGGAGAGGTGGTTGAATAGGTGGTGGAATGGGGACGTTACAGAACGAGTGGTCAGCAGTTACTGACCAGTTACTGATGATGAGTGGAAGGAGATGGAACAGTTTAGGTTAGAACGTGGGAGAAAAGGAAGAGAAAAGGGTGCAGTTGTCTTAATGGTTGAAGTGACGGTTGCTTTTTCAGGGCACGTTTTCAAGATTTGCAATGAATGCAAATTTGAAATGGCTGCGTACCTTTTTGAGTGACTCAGCAGGGACAGGTGTCCCAGCCACTGTTATCTCCAAACCCAGGGGACGTTCCCTTTGTCTTTTCCTATTTAAACAACTATATGTATAACAGAAAAAGAAAATGAGTAGATAAATAACTTCTCCTAGTAAAAAAGCTAGACTACTAAAGGGAAAGGGAACATACTAGTATTTTATCTAGCTATATTATATATATATATTATATATATATATATATATATTGGGATTGTGTGGTCAGGGACCACCCCAAAACTACTTTCCTGGAACGGAACGTGTTTTATTTGTACTTTTTGGAGTGGAACATCAGACGTTCCCTCCTTTTTGGGAGCTATGTGGTTAAGAATAACCACCCCAAAACTTTTCTCTTTGTCAGAGAGCAAGGGTATCCACTGGGTTGCCTCCCAGTCAGCGCTTAGTTTAATGTCTTTAGCTAAACATGGTACTTACCTTTCATGTGGATTCATAAGTGGTTGAGGGAACTTCAGTGTCCCCTGGTAGTGATCATGGTGTTCTTGTTTGAAGACTAGCAGTAATTTGTCCCAGATGAGACTCAATGTTCCTAACCACCGCATCATTCCTGGTGACATATTCTTTGACATAGCTTTCCAGGGTGCTGATGCGTTGGTCATCTCTGTGGAACGGAACGTAATTGTTCCTTCTTTGTTCAAACGTTCCACTGCTGCTTCCTTGCTGGTACTGCTGCTGTTGAGTATTGAAGGGTCTGTGGTTCATGGGTGGTCTCCACTAGGGGTTATGGTTCTGATCTTTGGAAATAGTTCCTCCTTGTAGTTTCTGCATTTCGCGAAGATATCCCTCAGAGGTTCCTCTTTTAACACTCTTACACGTTAAATCATACATTTTTATACTCATTTAGACAAGTGTTCAAGCTAGTTACTTAACCATCTTATTTAACATGCCAAAACTTGAATTTTACAAAGAAAAGTCATGAAAAAAGGTTGAAGAACATACCCCAAAGGCTCAAACAGAAACAAAAGGTGCTCTTGGAGCTCTCTACTTAGCCCCAAAGTTTTGACTTCACAAGGCCACGAAAATGGCTATCAAAGCTTGATCTTTTCTTTCTAAATATAGCTTCTTCGAGCACCAAATGCCAAGTAAATGGCTTCCTCAACAAGAACCCAAGAACACAGCCCCCAACCACAACTCACAGCAGCTAACACTCAACAACAAGAGTCCCTCACTCCCACAAGGCCTATTACTAAGTGTTTACAAGGTTGAGGGAGAAAAATCAATGAGAAAGGTGGTCACTTGGTGGTTTTCCATGGAGAGGAAGACAATGTAATAGTGAAGAGGCTGATCAGCAAACAAGGAGTCTCACATATCATTAGCAATATGGCCTAGGGTTTTGTGCAATTAATCATCAGTATTAGCAATAATAGCTCCGCTAATCATTTTAATCTCAAACTTCATATTCTGAACCTAGCCATTTTTCTAGGATTTGTCATATTTTTATTATAATTTTCGTAGCACTTTGCCGGTACGCATTTTTACGTAGCCGGTGTCAGTTCTGACACCAGTTCTCATTATTTCTAGGGATTAATTCTGCCGTGACGGGTTGTTAATCTTATAGTTTTTTTTGTTCATTTTGGCTGTGACAGCTTGGTGACCCAAACTAGTTTTAAATTATTATTTTATATTAATTTATTTATTTTTCCTAATTAACGATTAATTTAGCCTGAAGGTTTGTTAATCTTATAGTATTTTTCAGGTTATTTTAGTAGTGACAACTTGGTAATCCGAAGCCTTTAAAATAATTTCTTTAAAATTATTTTCAAAAATTAAAACCAACCAGTACACAAATAATTTCTAAGAAAGACGTAGCTTTGAATTCCCCACTGCACTTGAGGATACGTCGGAGCGGAACTCTTTCCGTCAAACTAAAATAAAATTCTAATATTTTAGTCTTCATTCTTCTTAAATAAGCATATTTATTTTAAGGGATAAAACAAATATTTTTAAAAGCTATTAATAATTCGCGCAATTAATTTAAGGTAACCATTTTTAAACGCATGTGTCAGGGGTGCAGTAGGATTAAGTTTCCACCCTTACCTGCGCATGATTAGACTCCCGAACCTTTGATCTATACTTTTAAATACTAGTTTGCAATAAAAAGTTTTTCAATTTTTCTAAAGTAAATAAAATTGATGGCGACTCCATTGCTTTAATTTTTAAGATTTGGGTCGATACAATGATTTAATTCTTAATGTCATAATTCGATTATGTGTCGTGTTATATCCATCCTCACCGCCTCCCACTTTGTGGTAAAATTAAGTAAGAATAACGTAAACCAAAAATATGCCTAAGCAGCACAACGTAGACAAAATAATGGGCTTGTGCAATATTCATCACACTTTAAGCCCCAAAAGGCTCTTGCGTGAGATTATATGTTACTATATTAGACAGATATAAAATTATTAATGTAATATCACCTAATACCTTAAGGTTTTGGGATGAATTAATTCTTTATATGATATTAGAGCTTCAGTAACCACAAATTCACAAGTTCCCCCACTTTCTAGTGGAATTAAGTAATAAGGTAAATAAAAAATTGGGCATATGCAATCTACTTTTCAAGCCCAAGAAGCTCTTGTGTAAGAGAATGGGTTAGAAAATAACAAAAATCATTAAAAAGACACTCACCAAAGAAAAAAAAAAGATAAAAAAATGAAATATAGTACAAATACAAGTTACAAAACTGTCTCCCGTTTGTGTATGTGAAAAAGATATTACAAATTCTCAACTCATACATTGACAAACCTCCTGGTTAGATGGGATTGAAGTTTGTTAAGTATGCATTCAATTACGTAAGTTGGGTCGTCATCCTGGCCCATTTTTTAATTAAACCATAAAATAATAAGTTTATCTTCCTTTTATTTTTTTGATACTGAGTTTAACCTTGGGGGTATAAATAGGTTAGGTTAGGCTGAGCTTAGGCTTAAATAATCTAGATCTGTGTAAAATATTTTAAGTCTAGCTTGGCCTGTTAGCCTTATATAGACCTAAATTATAAGTCTGATCTGACCTATATTTAAATAATAAAAGTCTTGACCTATGACTATTAGTCTATTTAAACCTATTAAACATTAAATATTAAAAAAATAATTAAAATAATATTATTTTATTATTCAAAATTATTAAAATAATAATTTATTTATTTTTTTAAAAATAAACAATATGAAATAGGATGACTTGTAGGCTATGACCTGTTTTCTTAATTAGGCTTTTTTAAATGTCTAGACTTGCTCTATTTGACTATATTTAACAGGTTGAGCCTTGCCTGATATAGGCGAGACTGTAGGCCGGCCTAGCCCATTTACACCCCGTAGTTTAATCCTTCTATGTTTAGGTTATGGCTTGGGTCAACTCATTTCATATCAATAATAATCCTAAGTGAAACTAAATGATTACATGCCCCTAACATTCAATCTTTTTTTTTAGATATTGAATCCTTTGGACAAAGCAGTAGTTTTAGTGGGTAATCCGTAGGTTTCGGAGCCAACTTGTACTGGTCCGGGACCAAAAGGTATTGGGTGAGACTGATGTGAGAGAAAAAGAGATTCAGAAGCATATTAAAAAATTCCAAGTTTCGGATGCATTAATGGAAGATTGGTTCCATTTTTACTTCCTTTGTTCCCCGTACTCCGTAATCCCCTACTCTAACCAAATAAAAAAAAATAAAAAAATGAATTCTTAAAAAAAATGGCCTTAAAACTTGGCCTGGCTTTTTAATAAGAAAAACCTATCAAGTCAAAGATTGATGTCCTTAAAACTTGGCCTTGCTTTTTAATAAGAAATACCTATCAAGTCAAAGATTGATGTCGCTAGCTCTCCCTCGCTAGCTCTCCCTTAAATTTTCAGCATGTATATATGCCTCATCTCCCATGCTGAGCATATTTTAATAGCGTCACAAGTCTGTCGACTATTTGTTTGTTTGTTTCCTGTTGCTTCTTTCTTCGCTTTGATATATATATATATATATATATATATATATATATATATATATATATATATATATATATATATATATGAGGTAGGATCATTTGACACCTCATCTGAGAGCCATTAAATCAAAAAAGATCAATGGTGTCGCATGCTTGCAAATCAGAGTCGTTGATCTTTTTTGATCTACACTGGTGTAAGAGTTAGAAGTCTTACCCTCAATCTTGACCATTGATCTACTTGTATCCAATGGCTCACATTACTAAAAAATTTGAGTTCTTAGACACCAAGTGGGATCAACGAACAAGATTGAGAGTGTAACTTACACTGGTGTCAAATTATCCTGACCCATATATATATATATATATATATATATATATATATATATATATATATATATATATATATGGCAAAATGATTTGTAATGTGACTGTATATAAGCTTTGGTGCAGTCACCTAAAAACTACGTCGTTTTGGGTGGATAAAGGAAATTCGCATTTAAAATTAATTGTAGAAAATAAAAATATTATATTTATTTCCAACTTTGTATGGTTATGTCATATTTAATGTTTTATATTTATTTTCACCTTTGTATGGTTATTATTCCCAATATTTAATACTTTTACATATATATATATATATATAGACTTTACATCCACTAAACCCTATATATATATATATATATATATATATATATATATATATAGATAGATATCGTTTAAACAATGAGTTTCGTGATAAAATTTAAGAAGAAATGCTTAAGGGACCCAAATCCCTTCCTCGAACCGACACATGTTGTTACAAATCTTATCATTGTAAAAAATAACTTGAAATATATTTTTAGTTTTTATACATAATATTTGATTTTTAATTTAGTTTTGATATGATTTATTTTTTTAATTTGGTCTATGAATAATCATTTTGAAATCAAACATGTACTATTTGAACCAATCCCTTTTGGTCTAATACCTAGTATTTTTATGAGCTGTTACTCTGCTAGATTTTAGAGTTACCATTGCCTTATGTTGAGATATATAGTCTCACATTGGTTGTATGAGCAACTAATGTGGAGTTTATAAGGCCTTGGGATACACCACCCCAAAAGCTAGCTCAAAGTGTGGGAGTGCTCAAGGCCTTATAAACTTCACATTAGTTGCTCAAACAACCAATGTGGAACTATATATCTCAACAGGACCCCTCACATAAGAGCCCATTGGGCTTGAAGAGTGGGTGATGCAACAGGCCCAACCTACCTGTGCTAAGAAATTCCACAAGAGAAAGTGGGGGCGACGAGGATCGAACACTAAAGCTTTGATACCATGTAAAATAACAAGAAAAGAGAGGAACATTGAAATAAACTGTGTGTATTGAACTGATGAAAGATGTACAATATATAGAAAAACTAATGGGCTAAGCCCAAACCTAATATAATTAGACCTAATACAAAATCCTAATGAAATAAGGAAAATACTAATTACAATATATTTCTAACACTCCCCCTCAAGCTGGAGCGTATAGGTCATATGCACCAAGCTTGTTACATATAAACTCTATTCGAGGACCCCTCAAAGATTTTGTAAACACATCTGCTAATTGCTCATTAGAGGGTACAAAACTAGTGTTAATTTCACCAGCAAGAATCTTTTCTCGAACAAAGTGACAATCTATTTCTATATGCTTGGTTCTTTCATGAAACACTGGATTTGATGAAATATGCAGAGCTGCTTGATTATCACAAATGAGAGTTGTCTGTCCAGTGTCTCCAAACTTAAGCTCTCTGAGAAGCTGTTTAAGCCAGATGAGCTCGCAAGTAGTAGTCGCCATGGAGCGGTATTCTGCTTCAGCACTTGATCTGGCAACTACACTTTGTTTCTTACTTTTCTAGAAAATCAAGTTGCCTCCAACAAAGACACAATACCCAGAAGTAGATCTCCTATCAGCTGGACAACCAGCCCAATCAGCATCACAGTACCCAACAACTTTATCATGACCCTTGTCTTCATATTCAAGGCCTTTTCCTAGAGATGCCTTGATATACTTAAGAATACGAATGACTGCATTCCAATGTTCTTGACATGGAGAATTAAGAAATTGGCTGACAACACTAACTGCAAATGAAATATCAGGCTGAGTGACTATGAGGTAGTTCAATTTTCCAACCGATCTTCTATACTGCTCAGGATCTAGAAAGGGCTCCCCCTGATTTGGTAGAACCTTGATACTTGGATCCATAGGAGTATCAACAGACTTTGAATTTAACAGAGCATTTCTTTAAGAATATCCAAAGCATATTTTCTCTGAGATATCACAACGCCAACTTTAGATTGGGCCACCTTGATTCCCAAGAAGTATCGCAGTTTTCCAAGATCCTTAGTCTGAAAATGATGACATAAATATTTCAATTGAGTGATCCCATGTCGATCACTACCTGTTATGACAATATCATCCACATAGACCACCAGGTAAATAGATCCAGAAGCAGAATGACGATAAAAGAGAGAATGACCAGCTTCACTCCGAGTCATGCCAAATTATTGAACAACACTGTTAAATTTACCAAACCAAGCTCTTGGAGATTGTTTGAGGCCACCGAGAGACTTACGAAGACGACAAACAAGACCTGACTCCCCCTGAGCAACAAATCCAGGAGGTTGCTCCATATAAGTTCCCTCCTCATGATCACCATGGAGAAAAGCATTCTTGATATCAAGTTGGTAGAGAGACCAATGGCGAATAGCAGCCATGGCAATAAAGAGGCGAACAGTAGGCATTTTCACCACAGGAGAAAAAGTATCAATAAAATCCAATCCAAACACCTGAATGAAACCCTTCACCACCAAGCGAGCTTTAAGACGATCCACTTTACCATCAGGTCCAACCTTAACAGCATAAATCCATTTGCAACTAACCACAGATTTCCCAGATGGAAGAGGAACCAGATCCTATGTTCTATTATGATGAAGAGCACTCATTTCATCAATCATAGTTTTTCTCCATCCCGAATGTGAAAGTGCATCACCTGTAGTCTTAGGAACAGATACAAAGGATAAAGAGGAAAGACATGCAAAATATGATGGAGAAAGACGATGGTAACTAATATTGACTGTATACCTGGTTGGAGGGCGAGTATCACGAGTACCCTTACGAAGAGCAATGGGAAGGTCACTATCCGAAGGTGGGACCGAAGCCGAGGGAGGAGATGCAGTTGAATGTGAATCCACAGAAACATCTGACGAACTATGTTCGAACTCATTAGGAGAAGAGGTGATAGAAGGAGAGTCAGAAACATGGACAAGTAAAGATTGAAGGTATTCAAAAGAGTCGACTGGGACAGAGTTAGTGTCCACAAGAGTAGTAGAAGATCCAAAAAAGGGAACTGATTCAAAAAAGGAAACATCTGCCGAGATAAGGTATCGACGTAAAGTTGGAGAGTAGCAACGGTAACCCTTTTGAGGCCGAGGATAACCTAGAAAGACACATTTATGAGACTTGAGAGCTAATTTATCCAAACCTGGACCTAGATGATGAACAAAACACGTAGAACCAAACACATGTGGAGTCAAAGGATATAAAAACTGATGGGGAAATAAAATAGAGTGAGGTATCTTATGATTGAGAACAGATGATGACATGCGGTTAATGAGATAGCATGCAGTAAGTATAGCATCACCCCAGAATGTTTATGGAACATTACCATCAATTAACAAAGCACGAGTGATTTCAACCAGATGACGATTCTTGCGCTCAGCTACACCATTTTGTTGGGGTGTATGAGGTCAAGATGTTTGATGAAGAATGCCTTGAGATGAAAAGAATTGTTGAAATTGATGAGATAAGTACTCACATGCATTATCACTACGAAAAGTACGAATAGGAATACCAAATTGAGTTTTTATTTCATTGTAGAATAACTGAAAAATAGAAAACAACTCAGACCGATTTTTCATTAAAAATAACCAAGTACATCTAGAATAATCATCAATAAAAGTAAAAATATACTTAAATCCTAAAGTAGAAGAATGACGACTTGGTCCCCAAATATCAGAGTGGACCACAGAAAAAGGAGAAACAGCTTGACGACTAAGACGACTCGGGAACGTACTATGAGTATGTTTACCAAACTGACAAGACTCACAATTTAAATTGGAAAGAGACGATAAATGTCGAACCTGATAGTAAACTGGCCTTGAAGGCCGAAGCATGTGAGAGGGAAAAACAAAAAAATTCCCTTGCGGAAACACACATGCATACAATTCTTCATGCTTTAAGACAGCATGATGTTACATTGTTTATGATCTGATCACCAGGGAGATCACTATCAGGTTTGAAGGTTCAAACCCTCTAACGTTGATCCACACCACCCACGTCAAGATGCAAGAACTCCTTCTTGAAAGCCACCAAAAGACCACCACAGAGAGGCTTGCTATGTGCTCAATAGGTTAAGAAGGAGGCTAGGTTTTCTGTTTAGAAGAGTGAAGTCTTCAGCATGAAAACTTCACAAGAGTGGTGCAAGGAGTGAGTAGAATTGGCTAGGTGTTCATATGAAAACCCTTAGGAGAATTCTCCTCTTGTGCGCATAAGAGAGTGTTAGGAGAGAATGAGAGGATTTTCCTAACTTAAAAATCCCTTCAAAATTTGCGCACACTTAGAGGAAATAAAGGGATTGTTGCAATTCAAGATTCCCAACAACCTCCCCTTTGAATCCTTATGAGATTAGTTCCTTATCTAACTAAGATTCTGACTTAATGGTCATCACATGACCACTCTCATTGTGCGCCCCACTCAGTCCCATAATGAGTTCAGATACGTTGAGTAGTTGCATTCAAATTTGAACCAACTCACTCACTGATTCTCTCCACCAGCCAAATCTGAATTGGAGCACATTTAGTTGACAAGATGACACTCATCTCCAACCAAAGTGGCGCACCATATCTTCTTTGGATGAGATCAAATATCTTCTCTTGATGTAGGGGGTTTGTTCCAACGAGATCTCATCTTATCCTTTTGTTATGAAATAACTTTTCATAGCCAATTCAAATTCGAATTCAAACATTTAAATTCAAACGTTCAAACGTTTCACTTCAAAATTCAAACTCAAAATTCAAAATTCAAAATCCAAATTCAAAATTTCAAATTTCAAAATTCAAATTTCAAAATTCAAATTCCAAATTCAAATTTCAAAATTCAAATGTTTGATAATTAATCTAACTAATTAAATTAATTAGAAATGTCTTGTACCATCCAAGCCCATTACATGATCCATGCGCCCTCTTCCCTTTAGGTGGACTTCCAAACAACTTCTTGGGCTAACAACCATTATTAGTCCCAATACCTTTAATGCTAGATCATCATGACTATAAGGTGTTAGTGTGTGACCCATTAGGTCCAACATAGCCTCTGACATAAATGTGCTCGGGCCCAACAAACCCACAATCCATTTAATGACAACACAGAGCACTAGCAATGCTTTTTTGCTCTAGAGCTAGTTGGATTAATGACTTGATCATCCTATTACACATATTTGGTTGCCGTATGTATTTCCCTTCGTCTCGGTTACCTCCCCATTAACCTAGGGTAAGGAAATGTATCAACCCTTGCGGTTTAAGGTAAGCTTTATTCAAAATAGGAAATTTTCAATTTACTGACTCTAAAGGCAGATCATCTCATGATCTCTTTTACTATGCATAGATTCCCGAGTCCCTGTAAATGTCATCCCGATTTCTCCGATTTGCAGATAACCTAATCTCTCATAGAGATTTGACGAATTATTTCAGCTTATCACCCTAGCCCTATGCTCTTTTAGGACAAGCCCAACAGTATACCTCTGAGTCTCCATGTTTCAGGTAGACGAGGTATACAATCAAAGCATGCCTTTTAAAACACAGTCTAGGTAATAACTTCTGGTCTAAGAAAAGACATACCCAAATATAAAGAGACTAATCTAATGATACTATCTGTGAGATTTCCTCATAGAGTCTCTTTGTGGGTCTGTTCAGTGCGAGCTATACTCTTATAGGTCCACCTACCACGACTTTAGCTAAGACATCTCCATATCTGTAGCACATGAGGTCTTTACCTTGTATCCATAT
Source organism: Gastrolobium villosum (assembly GCA_032173675.1). NCBI lineage: Eukaryota > Viridiplantae > Streptophyta > Magnoliopsida > Fabales > Fabaceae > Gastrolobium > Gastrolobium villosum. The sequence goes on from JAVKPL010003751.1 coordinate 10,723, forward strand.
ACAAGTAGATAAGTCGTGCTAGTCTTACCCGAGATCACTGATCCCCATTCTCAGTGTCTCTAGACTAGGAACATAAAATTAGGAATAAACGTGTGGTATCCTTGAATCCTCATGATCGTGATCTCATCACAGATACTCAAGAGATACATGTTCTATTCCAAGGGGTTTATCCAGTTTGTTCATAATATATTAACAATAATGTCGAGACATAATATAAAATAGGATAAAGAGTGCTTATTATATATTTGCGACAAAAAGGTCTACATCTAATGTCCTTTATTTAATCAAAAGATTGTCTATAGGACACCCATATACTAACAGAACCATCTTATGAAGCTTGACAAGACTAGGGTGGCCCAGACGAGCATGTATAGTAAGAGGATAATTCACAGTGGAGCAGGCTGAAGAAGAGGGAAATAGTTGATAGAGGCCCTGAGACTCACATCCTTTGGTAATCTCCTTCCCCGAACTCCGATCCTGAAAGATGATAGAGGTTTTAGTAAAAGAAACAACACAGCCAATGGATCTTGTCAAACGACTAATAGAAAGTAAGTTAAAAGGAGAATCAGGAACATAGAGAACATGATCCAGAGATAAATTAGGTAAAAGAAGACCCGTGCCAATCTCCCGTGATTGGACAAGAGACCCATTGGCCATAGTAATAATGGTAAAAGAACTGGTAGTATAAAGGGAAGTGAAACTGAGAGATTCCAACAAAAGAATTACCAGTGAGAGCAATGGATGCAGTAGGACCGGATGTTTGCTTCTTCGATCACCAAGTCATAAATTCGTTAAGAAGAGCAGCTGGAGGTTCTGCACCGAAAGGTAACCCTGGAGCAGAGGTACTAGAGAAAGCCTGACCAAGATGAGCATTCTGAGGAAGTAGAGGTGGCCTTCCATGAAGCTCCGAACAGCGGTCAACAGTATGATTGGTCTGATGACAATGAGTGCATAATAGCTTTCTTTTAGAGAATTTACGTCCACGACCATACCCTTGAGCAGCAAGAGCGGAAGAGTCAACAGAATCCACTAGAGGTTTTTGCATCATAGGAGGTGCTGGTGACGTGGTGGGCTTAGAAGGAATCCTAAGCAAGGTAGATGTAAGAACCTGCACCGCTAATTAAGGAAATTAATTAATTAAATGTGAGAATTAGGAAATAATTCCATAATTGATCCTAATAATTATTATGAGCCTTTAATAATTATAATAAGTGAGTAATAATGTTGAAATTCGTTTTTCTGACGAAAAATGCAGATACCGGTTTTGCTACCCGGTATAAATGCGTACCGGAGAAGTATCCCGGAAAATTATAATAAGTGCATGAATATTCCTAGAATATTATATAGGACTAGTAAAACAAGTTTCATGTCAAAATAATGAGAACTGGTGCCATAACTGATACTGGCAATGGAAAAGTGTGTACTGGAAAGGTGCTCCGAAAAGTAAAATAAAAATATGATAAATCTTAGAAAAATAAGTAGGTTAAGAATCTCAAGTTTGGGATTAAAATGCTAAGCGTAGCATTTAGCGCCAATACTATGCGATTAAGGCTTAATTAACTATATACACTCTAGTTTGGCACAAAACCCTAGGCCTTATCAGTTATACGTAAACCTTGTCCTCCCATTTCTGACTTGGTGTCTTCTCCTCTTGCCACTACCATTTCCTCCATGGAAAACCACCAAATGATCATCTTTTCTCATGGTTCTTCCTTGTAAATACCTTGTGAGCGTGTGAGCTACCATTATGAGTGGGAAAGGTGCATCGTTGTTGAGTTTGGCTGATGTTTTGTTGGTGTTTTAAGATTGTGTTTCTGAGTTGTAAGGGTGTGGCCATGGCCATGGCATTTTAAGGTCCAAGAAGCCATCTTTGTAGAGAAAGAACTAACCTTGGAGGTGCAATTTTCGTGCACTGTGTATAGTCGGTATTGAGGAGCTGTTGGTGAGCTCCAAGAGCAACCTTTGCTCTGTTTTGAGCCTTGGGTAAGTGTTATCAACCATGATCATGAGTTTTAATGCTTAAAGGTGAAGTCTTGCCATGCTTAATGAGCTTAATGAGTAACCAACCAGTATATGAACCTAAATGGACTTAAAAATGCATGCTTGGACATTGGAATGGGTTAAAAACCCAACCTTGGAAGTGATACTTTGCAAAATGCAGAAACTGCATTCTGTCGCGAAATATCCTGACATGGATATTCGGATATAGATATCTGGATATGGGCTCTCAGATATCCGGATATGGATATCCGGATATGCCCCCGACATATATCCGGATACTCTGAGTTTTCGATTAACAATAAGGTACTATTCATACAGATGTGAGTTATGGGTTTGTGGACCCTATGTTGATGGAGTTGAACTTCTGTAAAAACTTAACTAAGTTAGAATCAAGGGATTAAGGGCTTGTGACTTTGTGGATAGACGTAGTCTTTATGTTTATGCTTTTGAGCAATGTTTATTGATATGATTGCTGGTCTAAATCAGATTGTGATTCTGCTGTGTTTGGACCTTGAGTTGTGTGGACTTTTGGCATTGGATTGTTAGCTTGCAAGGTAAGCTTTCGTGTCCTCGGCTTTGCCATTGTTGGTTCCACCATGTCCCATGGGGGGATGTTTTATATCTATGATGTGGTTTTCATGTATTATTTATGAAATGCTATGGAGCTGTTAAGTGCAATCTCTTATAATATGTATGTGGTGTTACGCCTAGACAGGAGGCCAAGGGGTGGTCCTGTAGGCGGGTTCAGCAAGGGCTAGTACTGTGTGGGTAATAGACGTATTCCTGCACTTTTCTCTGATCAGTAGAATAGTTATAACACACATGACATGATTATCTGCTGCATTGCACTATTTTGTTAATTATATTGAATAAATGCTTTTGAACTTATATTTGCACATGTAAGTGAGCTTGGGGTGGAAGATCCTTGAGGACCCATTGTTTTACTGAGATTTCTTGTTTAGATATCTCACCCTACGTTTGGGGACGCTTATTTCAGGTTCAGGTAACTCAGGGGTTGATGCCTCTGGCGGCAGGAGGGCATGCCTATTGCTACTATGATTAGCTTCGTTTATGATTATCTTGTTGTTGTTGAGACTGTTGTTGGGTTATGTTGCCTTATTTGGTGAGCATGGGGATTTTCCATGCCACATTGACTTGAGTATGCTATTTTAGTTTGAGCTGTAATAAGGTATCAGGATATTGTCCAGGCTACGTGTTGTAGTCCTGTGACTTAGATACTCACTTTATATTTTATATTATGAGGTTTTTCAGTTAGTTGTCTTGCAATTTACATACAGGCAATATTTTTATGAAAATGAATTAAGTGATTCAACTTGTTAATGATAATGACATCATAATTGAAAAGAAAAAGATATTTCTCAATATTTAATTAAGCGTGGCTTAATACGATGACATGTTAACAAACTAGGTTAACACAGTGTGTTACATTTTATGGTATAAGAGCACTTTATAGGGAAAAGCTTGTATGTATTGCACTAACTTAGGATGTTTGTTGTGAGTCTGTATCTTGTGTTCTCTCTGTTTGGTTTTATTATGATAATGCATATGTGACTACATTGTGTGGGCCTGATCAACTCATTCCTTATGTAACTTGAGCAGAGTCATGGTACAGTCAAGGAGGAACCAAGGTAACAATGAGGGTCAACCTGATCCTATCCTGGCTGCATTGGCTGAAATGCAGGCGGGCCGACAAGCCGACCAGGAGGCCATGAGAATGGCAAACCAGACTATGTTGGACGCCGTCAGAGAGGCGAACAGGAAAGCCACAGAGGATATTTGGAGGAGAACCGCATGTCGAACATGACTATGATGAGAGTAATGTTAGAGGAAATGAGAGCTGGTCCTGCTGTTGGCCAGTGTCCTCCGCCACCACCTCCACCGCCACCGACTCCACCTTTACCAGTCTTCGGGATGACGGTCAGAGTCAGATGGGTGATGGCAGTCACCAGAGAGAGGAAAAAGTTTGTTGAGGTCATGAAGTAAACTTTGAGCTTTCCCCAAATATTCAGTTATAGGACAATTGAAGTCTCGAGGAGCAAATGTAGTCATCAATTTCTGACACATACCATAGAGTCTTTGTGTATCATTAGTGTATAATGCTTTTGCCTGACTCCAAATAGCTTCACAGGTATTAGCAGGTCGAAAAATCTGCTTAATTGACGGATGAAGAGTAGCCTTAATGAGACTACACAACTGAGCATCAATCATCTTCCATCGTGTGCGCTCAGTGGCCGTCACAGATTCGGCCTTAGTGGTGAGATGGGATGTATAATCATGTTCGTCCAACCAAAGGCTCAGATCGGATGACCAAGTATCGTAGTTGGATCCATCCATTTATCCACACTCAACGGACCAAGAATATAATTTGAAAAAAATATTAGACTCCGACTTTTTTCTAGCCAGAGACCCAGAAACATTGGAGACAGGAGAGTCCATAATCAAAATAATCAAAAAGACAGATCACACAACTAACCGGTAGAAGAGGAATCTGTGCGCCAACACAAAACGAAGTCCAAACGCAAAACCACATTAGTTGCTCATACAACCAATGTGGGACTATATATCTCAACACTCCCCCTCACACAAGAGCCCATTGGGCTTGAGGAGTGGGTGATGCAACAGGCCCAACCTACCTGTGCTAAGAAATTCCACAAGAGAAAGTGGGGGGCGGCGAGGATCGAACACTAAGGCTCTGATACCATGTAAAATAACAAGAAAAGAGAGGAACATTGAAATAAACTGTGTGTATTGAACTGATGAAGGATGTACAATATATAGACAAACTAATGGGCTAAGCCCAAACCTAATATAATTAGACCTAATACAAAACCCTAATGAAATAAGGAAAATACTAATTACAATATATTTCTAACACCTTATATATATTCTCTCCCCCCCCCCCCCGAAGCCATACTTGCGACTGCATCTCCGGTGACTCTTCTTGAACTTTGCTCTATATCACTGATTCTCTAAACACACTCGTACTTCACGATTCCAAGAATACTGACCTACCTTTTTAATCCATAACAGTTCAAATATTATAATAGTAACAATAGCAAAAAACCTAAATTGAAAAATAACTGTACCAATTATAAGAATTAAAATGAAATTTTTGAATATAACAAATGAAATAAAAATTAGAGTATAAAAATATGTTTCAACATAAAAGATAAATGTACGTGTAGGATTCCACAATTTTGTACAAGTACATGTACGAAGGATCAACTAATGCGTTTATTCTTTTTGAAAAGGATAATATCATACTAGAATCTACAAATGAGAGTTCGAAATCCCTCCTATGCCGCTATTTTACTTTTTCTTTTTTGATAAAAGTGAAAGTTTTAGGATTTTTCATAAACTAACCACTTCGATATGAAATAAAAATTCTAGAGTAAAGACCCAAATTGGTCCCTGACAAAAATAGCGGTGCCCAAATTAGTCCCTGAGAAAAATAAACTCAAAAAAAAGTCCCCAACAATGTCAAACAGGTCCCACGTTAGTCCTTCTGTCAAATGGAAATTGACGGAGTGAGTGACGGTGCTGATGTGTCACGTTAAGTGACATGCGGTTGCCCACGTGGACTGCTTGGACGACGTCGTTTGGCACAAGCTCAGCCACGTTGGACACAAATTTCTCTAAAACCCATTTTTACCCCTCACCTAACCGTTGGACACTTTACCCTTTCCCCCTCTTCTAACCTCGACACTTAATCGTTGAGAAGGAAGGAAGAACACCGTCCATTCAACCGTGGTGCTTGCGTTTAGAAGATTGCCAACTTTTTCCAAAATCGAAGGGAAGCAGTGGTAGAAAGAAGGGCCAAGTTTGGATACTTTGTCAGGCTGAGCATTCCGTTGAAAAAGGTATGAGTTTTTATAAGTTGAAACTTTTTTATATTGTTGTTTGTCATCCTTTGTTTAATACTTGTGGTCCCCATGTTGTTCCCCTTTGTTTAATGCCTGTTTTTGTCTGCACGAAGTGGAACTTTGTGGTCCATGTTTCCATTTAGGGTTTTGCTTTTAAAGAAAGTGACAACTCGGTGGTGTGGTCCCTGCCATGGTTGACCCATTTAAAAACCCCATGTCTGCATGTATGCATCCATAAAAAAACTTCATTTTTTATTGCTTTGTATTGTGTTACACTTTCAAAGTGTGTAGATTCATGGTTTTTTTGGTTTTGACAGATGTCCGAATACATAGTTATTGTTTATCATCACGGTGGTGTTTTAGTCAGAGATGAAAATGGAGTATTGAACTATGTAAATGGAAGGGTGGACTCATTACCAGAGATGGACATTGACTACTGCAATATCCGTGACCTTTACACCATATTTAAGCATTATGGCTATGAAAAATGCAAGAGGATGATGTGGCTACAGCCAGGGGTACATAACTTGGATGTTGGGCTCAGACCTCTTAGTAAAGATTCGGATGTGTGTGCCATGTGTGAGGCTGCTGTCAAGAATGGCAATAAGATACATGTGTACTTTGAAGACTGTATCTCAATTCCCCAGTTTGCATCATCTTCTACAAGTGAAGATGAGAATGTGGATGAAAGTGAGGATGAGACGAATTTGGATGAAGACCAAGTGGATGCTGTTGCTGATGACCTTAGTGCACAAGGTGATGATGGGAAGAATTTGGATGAACCCCAAGTGGATGCTGTTGCTGATGACCTTAGTGCACAAGGTGATGATGGGATGAATTTTGATGAACCCCAAGTGGATGCTGCTGCTCATGACCTTAGTGCACAAGGTGATGATGGGAAGAATTTGGATGAACCCCAAGTGGATGCTGCTGCTGATGACCTTAATTCACAAGGTGATGATGGGAAGAATTTGGATGAACCCCAAGTGGATGCTGCTGCTGATGACCTTAATTCACAAGGTGATGATGGGAAGAATTTGGATGAACCCCAAGTGGATGCTGCTGTTGATGACCTTAGTTCACAAGGTGATGATGAGATGAATTCAGACCATGACCATGATTTCTCACACTCAGATTCATATGAGAGTGCAGAGGATGAGGTTTACAAGCCTTCCCCACCTGGTTTTGAGGATGATTCAGAAGATGAGGATGATGATATGGAAGTGCCAGTTGTTGAGAAAAAAAGGCCTGCAAAACCTGCCCCAAGGAGGAAGGCAGTCAAGAAGGATGCCCCAATTCAAGACTATGAATCTGAAGAACTCGAGGAAGAGGAAACCATGATGTCATTTGAGGAAGAAGGATATACCTATCTGTCGGAGGAGTTGAGGACTCCACCTTCAAGTGATGATGATGAGAATGCAAGACCTGTTATGCCAAAGTTCAATGAACAAGCTTCTTTTGGGCATGTCTATTTAGAACTTGGTATGGAATTTATGAATCTGAACCAGTTTAAGTGTGCAGTAAAAGATTATAATATCAATCTTGGGAGGAACTTCAAATGGGTAAAGAATGACAAGGTGAGAGTAAGGGCGAAGTGCAGTGTAGAAGACTGTGAATGGATGGTGTATTGTGCCTGGAACAGTAAGCAAAGCACATTCCAAGTTAAGACTTTTCAAGATATTCATACATGTTGTAGAGTCTTCAAGAATAAAAGGGCTACAAGAGATTGGGTGGCCAAGAAATTGGAGAAGAGAATACTAACACAGCCCAAGATGACAAGGAGGGAGGCATTTGAGTACATGAAGGAGGAATACAATGTGCATTTGGATATGAAGAAAGTAAGTAAGGCTTTGAAAAAAGCAAAGGGTACCATTGAAGGTTGTGAGAAGGAGCAATATGGAAGATTGAGAGAATATTTGGCAGAATTGTTAAGGAGCAACCCTGGCTCTAGTTGCAAATTGCAAGTCACCCCTCAACTCATTCCACAAGCATTGCCAATATTTGACAGAATGTACATCTGCCTTGATGCTTGTAAGAAGGGCTTCAAAGCTGGATGCAGGCCCTTAATTGGGTTGGATGGATGCTTTTTGAAGGGCTATTATGGAGGTCAGTTATTGAGTGCTGTTGGTGAAGATGCAAACAAGCAATTCTATGTCATTGCATATGCTGTGGTTGATAGTGAGACCAAGGATAATTGGAAGTGGTTTCTGACATTATTACAGGAAGATTTAGGGGATCATGCAGTATTTGGTTGGAACTTCATTTCTGATCAACAAAAGGTAATGTGTCATCTATTTTCTTTCATCATGCAGTACTGTGTGTTATGTGTTGCTGTCAATGTTATACAGCTTCTGGATTATGAAATGGTATGGTATGTGTGTTATGTTTGCCTTGTGTAATGCTGTTTGATAACCTTGACAGGTCTCCCACAAATGTTATCGAGGACCATTTCAGTCCTTAATTTTTTAAGTAAAGACCCATTACAGTCCTTGACAATTTTATCGGGGGTCATATTGGTCCCTGCTCCCATTTTTTGACATGGCCACTTATTAAAATCAGCACTGTCATTTCCCATTATAAATGCACATGTTAGTCATGCTGATTAGAGATTATATTTTAATGATTTTTTTGTCTTTCACATACAGGGACTTGTCCCAGCCTTAAAGGAAACTATGCCAGGTTCACACCACAGATTTTGTGTACAACATGTTTGGAAGAACTTCATAAAGCAGTGGAAGGATAAAGAGACAAGACAAATTGTATGGGAATGTGCTAGGTGCACCACTGTTCCCCAATTTGAGAAAGTCATGCAAAGGTTGAAGACTCTAAACGAACCAGCCTGGAAGTATCTTGATAATATACACCCTTCAGCATGGGTTAAAGCCTATTACAGTCACTGGCCTAAATGTGACAACATCACAAATAATATGGCTGAGGTGTGGAATGCAAAGATTGTCAATTATAGGGACAAACCTATAATGACATTGTGTGAGGAATTAAGGTGCTACATAATGCGAAGGATGGCAGCACACAAGAGGATTCTACAAACCTTTAGGGGTAAGATAGCACCTGCACAGCAGAAGAGGCTGGACCATTTGAAGGTTGCAAGCAATTCTTGGACACCAACATGGACTGGAAACTTGGTCCAAGATCTGTATGAAGTTTCTGGAAAGGGTCAACGTGTTGGGGTGAATTTAACTCAACAAACTTGCAGTTGTAATGTGTGGCAGCTGACTGGATTGCCTTGTGAACATGCCATTGCTGCCATTGCACACAAGAATGAACCTGTGGAAAATCATGTTCACCAATGGCTGACAGTGGATGCTTTGCATGCCACTTATGACCACACTCTCAACCCAGTCAATTCCCAACAATATTGGCCAACTTGTGATGACCCAAAACCACTTCCTCCACGCTTGAAAAGACCTATTGGACGTCCAAAAAAGCATCGCAAGAAGGATCCAACTGAAGAGCTTATGAAGACCAACAAGAAGCTTAAGAAGACTTACACAGCTCAATGCTCCAAGTGTGGTCAGACTGGTCATTACGCCAAGACATGTAAGGGACCTGCAGGTGGATCAAAGAAAAAAACTAAACCGGTTAATGTTGAAGTTGTCCTGTCAAGGCCAGTTGAAGAGATCCTCATTAGCATGAGTCAGGGCCCTCCACTAGAGACAAGCAGCCAACATGCACCAAATGCAGCTGAACCAAGAGGCAGCAGCCCACCACCATGCAATCCTGCTCAGGCAGTGACCAGTGAGACAGCAGCTGCAGCTAGCAGTGGCACCAGAGCCAGATTCATGAGCTTCATGACTACACCAGGATTCAGGCCACCTAGGCCAGCCATCAC
>JAVKPL010003752.1:0-20433 GCA_032173675.1 Gastrolobium villosum
TGGTTGTTCTTGCTTTCCTTTTTTGAGACCCTATAACAATCATAAGCTTGAATATAGATCCCAGGAGTGTGTTTTTCTTGGTTACTCCTCCTCCCATAAAGGATACATTTGCCAAAATAAGAGTGGTAGAACCTTTGTCTCCAAAGATGTTCTCTTCAATGAATATCTTTTTCCCTTTGCCACATCCTGGTCCTCTACTTCTCCTACCTCCATGCCTGCACCTTCTTATTCTGTCCCTCTCTTTGTCCAGGATATATCTTCTTCTCCTTCCCAAAATACATCACCTACATCATCTTCAGCTTTATCATCCAATCCATCACCTTCAGCTTCTACCCAGTCATCCTCTACATTACATAGCATTCCTGCTCAGCCTGTTGTCACTCCACAAAATACCACAAGCTCCTCTACCTCTACTTCTCAACCAGTCTCCACTTCTAGTGTTTCCTGTTCTGTTCCTGATCGAAACTCCCACTCCCCTTCTTCTTTGGATGTCCTTACTGACTCTCAGTCATCCTCTTCTCATGAGTCTTCGGTTTCAGCTTTCTTACCTTCACGTACTCTTGAGTTTAATTCTCCTGTTCATTCTATCCAGACCCGGTCCAAAACAGCAGCTAGAGCTCAAGCTCTTCTCACTCAGGTTGAACCCACTTCTGTTAAGCAAGCCTTGTCTAGTCCACCTTGGCTTGAGGCTATGAAGGTTGAATATACTGCTTTATTGGCTAATGATACTTGGTCTTTGGTTTCTCTTCCTCCTAACAGATCTGCAATTGGTTGTAAATGGGTTTTTAAACTCAAAGAGAATCCTGATGGCTCCATCAACAAATATAAGGCAAGGTTGGTTGCAAAGGGGTTTCATCAACGGCCTGGATTTGATTACAATGAGACATTCAGCCCTGTTGTTCGCCCCATTACTGTCCGGATTATACTTACTTTGGCTCTTACTCATGGCTGGTGCCTTAGACAATTGGACATTAACAATGCTTTTCTCAATGGGGATCTTGATGAAGAGGTGTATATGATTCAACCTCCTGGCTTTGAGACTTCTAATAGGCAGCTTGTGTGCAAGCTAAATAAATCTCTTTATGGGTTGAAACAAGCTCCAAGGGCATGGTTTGATAAATTGACATCTTCTCTTTCTCTCTCGGCTTCAAGAGCAGCAAGTGTGACCCTTCTTTGTTTATTCATCATACTTCCACCAGATGCATCTACATACTTGTCTATGTTGATGATATTATCATCACGGGTACTGATTCTGCCTTCATTGCTCGCCTGGTCTCTCAGCTTCATTTGCAATTTGCTCTGAAGGATTTGGGTTCTTTACATTACTTTCTTGGTGTTGAGGTGAAGAGGTTTGCCAACAATATGCTCTTGCTATCTCAATCCAAATATATTCAGAATCTGCTTGCTAGAGCTTCTATGCATGAGGCTAAAGGTATTTCTTCTCCAATGAGTAGTGGCTGCAAGTTATCTCGTCTTGGATCTCACTACTATTCGGATCCTCATCATTACCGGTCCATAGTGGGTGCCCTTCAGTATGCTACTATTACTCGGCCAGATATAAGCTTTGCTGTTAATAAAGTATGTCAATTTATGGCACAACCATTAGATGATCATTGGGCTGCTGTCAAACGTATTCTGCGTTACTTAAAGGGCACTTCATCTTTTGGGTTACAGTTGCAGGGTGCTTGTTCTACTGCTTCTTTATCTCTTACTGCCTTTTGTGATGCAGACTGGGCTTCTGATCCTGATGATAGGAGATCCACATCTGGAGCAGCCATATTTCTTGGTCCCAATCTTATTTCCTGGTGGTCCAAGAAACAAACTTTGGTTGCTCGCTCTAGCACAGAGGCTGAATATCGTAGCCTGGCTATTACTTGTGCTGAACTCTTATGGATTCAGTCTTTACTTGGAGAGCTTCATGTTTCTTTCTCTATTCCTCAGGTTTTCTGTGATAATCAGAGTACAGTTGCTCTTACACGCAACCCTGTTCTTCATGCTCGGACCAAACACATGGAGCTTGATATTTTCTTCGTTCGTGAACGAGTTTTAAAAAGGGAGCTTCTGGTTACTCATGTTCCCAGCTTTGATCAGATAGCAGATACATTGACTAAGCCTCTCAATTCTGTTCGGTTTGCTGAATTGCGTACCAAGCTCAAAGTCTTGGATGGTTCTCTTGTTACATCCAAGCCTACTTGAGCTTGCGGGAGGGTATTAGAGATATAAGCTCTTTAGCTTCTTCTAGTAGCTTCTATTAATATGGGTGTATTTTAGATAGAATAGTTCTATTGTATTAGATCAGGTCTCATGACCTTCTGTTTAGATCTAGATGTTTAGTTTGTTATTTTTCAGATACTATATATATAGTATCTCTCTCCCTTGTATCAGTTAGTTATGAAATCAATACTTTTCAGATCTATGGATCTCTCTCTCTTCTCTTTCTCTCTTTCTTCTCTCAACTTCTAATAATAAAGAATTCTTAAATCGTGTTTTACTTGGACAAGAATGGAAAGGGCAGAGAGAGTAAAAGCAGAAGTTTTACTATCTGGCCTAGCTCCAGCTTGTAACTTTTTCCGGAAGTCCATGTCTATTTCTTTTTCTTTCAGCAACACCTGCTGTAGTTTTCCAAATATTCCAGCTCTGCACAATTTTGCAAGATAACCATGCACGGAATTCAGAATTAATTAAAATTCCTTTTTTTTTCAACAACACAAAAATACCAAAAAGCTACTACTTTATACGTCAATGAATTAAGTGCTCCAACGGGAGTCCCTTCGCCGATAACAGAGGAAGTACCCAAAGCTTCTTGAAATCGATCAGCCATGGTCTGCATTTTCTTTCTGGGAAAAGTATTTTTCATATTTCGATCAGTTACCTGCAAAAGTAAATAGACATATGGCCAGTTATGACAATAAACAAATAACTACAAGAGCAATCATGGTGCAGATATACCTCATTGTCACTTGATGATGCACTATCTACAGGCTCAGGAGAGTCTTCACAGTCAACACCGGTGTCTTGCAAGTGGGATCTACTCTTCTCAAAAAGCTGCACTGTTTTTCCTCGTCTTTGACTATCATGTTGAGAATACTGGCATAGAGGCAGCAAAGATCTTATACAGGATAGAAGTGAACAGATAGTGTAAAGAACCTTGGGATACACCACCCCAAAAGCTAGCTCAAAGGGTGGGAGTGCCCAAGGCCTTATAAACTCCACATTAGTTGCTCTTCAACCAATGTGGGACTATATATCTCAACACGCCCCCTCACGCAAGAGCCCTCTTGGCTTGAAGCGTGGATTATGCAACAGGCCCAATCTTTGGTTTACCTTTTTTGTGCTTCCACTTTAAAGTGGGGGGCGGTGAGGATCGAACCTCAAGCTCTGATACCATGTAAAGAACCTTGGGATACACCACCCCAAAAGCTAGCTCAAAGGGTGGGAGTGCCCAAGGCCTTATAAACTCCACATTAGTTGCTCTTCAACCAATGTGGGACTATATATCTCAACAGATAGGTCAAAGAAAAAGGGATGCATCCACCAAAAGAAGAAAGGAAGCATTTCGAAAATTTCCACCCACCAGATCACTCTTATCTTGGAGATTATCAAAAAGATCAGTCATGGAGCGCTGATTAAATCCATGTGCAAGGTCTTCTGTTTCATCGGGCTCAGTGCCTGAATTTATTTTGATTCTGCCATCATCTTCAAGAAAGTTTCCTTCTAAATTTGCAGAAGCCTTAGGATCAACAGCTTTCATAATTTCAGGTAGTCTGTCAATATTGGAGATTGAAGGACCAAAGTGCCCAGATTTGTGTGAAAGTCTTGGCTTAGCTTTGCTCCAGAGGCCTGCAACAGTTATCGATTTGATAGAATACTTCAGGTATTCTTCAGGCCACAACAGCTATTTCCACGGTCCACCTATACCAAGATGCATCTAGATAGTAGAAAAGAATTTCCCTTCATCAATCAAAATGTGGGAATATATGCAAAAATGGTGTCCGATTCCATCATGAGACGTATGATGTATTCCATAATATCCATTTTCTTAAAACACAAATAGAAAAACTAATAAAAAAGGACATGTACAGATTATTAAGCTCAAAACCCCGTGCCTCTCGCTTTATCTAGGAAATGTCATGTCTTTCAGATTCCATATTTCTAAAGAAACATGACAATTAATTTTGCAGAAATTTATATCCTTATTTAGAACTTTTTAAATTATATTAAGGTTTTTCCCAACAAAGGGGAAAAAGTCAACCAAAAAATGAATGTAGTAAAATTATTGCAGGGAAAGCAACAAATCATGGCCCAGATCAAAAAGTAGTAAAAATCGATTAGTTACTTCTCCATCCTAAATGTTTAGGGTCGTACATAAGCAACATAATGTAGCAACCAATAGCCTATACTTCAGCAATCTCATCAGTCATAGATTAGGAGTTAGGAGAAGCGTTCATAAATTCAACTTCTGATTGAATGTAGTTCTCAAGAGAGACATTACTCCATATCAGAGCCTAAATTAATTCGCCCATCATGAAATGTAGCACGGAGAACATTATAGATGCTGAGTGGTATTACAAAATCTGCAGCCAGTATTGGGATGACTAAAGATACTCAAGTAATCTGAAAGACTAAAAGGCACATCAATTCTGCAAGATATACCACAAACAACAATTTCCAGCTTCCACAGGAAATTGCAAGTTGTTGAGATTGCAGAGATTTAGGTAGGGAAGAAAGAAAAGAAAGAACAAAGACTAAATAACATGAAATTAGTATGGATTTGATGTGTTATGATGTAATACAAACTACAAAACAATAATCCTTATTTAAATAATATTAGATTCCAAATCCTAATTAAATAAAGAAATAAATCATAAAACATAAAGAAATAACGAAACTACTCCTAAGAGATCATATAAGATACTCTAAGCTATTCTAAGATACAATCAAGATATTATGACATATTTTCGATATATTCTAACAGTAATTCATGATCGAGTCTAGAAGCTTGTAATTTCTTCGGAGCAGGTACCAGATTTAATTGTTTTGGAGCATGTAGCATGAGGAGGTACCGGATCTATTTGCTTTGGAGCATGTAGCATGGGATGCTGAACATGAAGCACTTTCTTTGGAATGTAACAATGCTTCGGAGTTTCCATTTGTATCTCTAACTTGTTGATTTCTGATAAATTGAGGACCACATTTGTGAAGCTGTCTTGTTGACAGGACAGTGCTACCCTTTAGAGTAAACAAACAGAAAAAAGAATGAAATTATTTAGCAATGACAGGAACGAAAAAATTGATTCATAAACCAGAAACATGGATAAAACAGATGGCTGTAAGATCAGAAGGAAAATATTCTAAGCGAACTTTGATGAGTACCTCATCTTCAGAAATGATATCTTCATCACTTGAATTGGCAACTATCTCACCTGTGATGTCACCGAAGTCTCCCTCCTTGAAGT
The DNA here is from genome assembly GCA_032173675.1 of Gastrolobium villosum. Taxonomy (NCBI): domain Eukaryota; kingdom Viridiplantae; phylum Streptophyta; class Magnoliopsida; order Fabales; family Fabaceae; genus Gastrolobium; species Gastrolobium villosum. The sequence goes on from JAVKPL010003752.1 coordinate 5,457, forward strand.
CAGGCACTTCAACCTCATCTTCAAGGGGTATCTGATCACAGCAATATAATAATAATAATAATAATAATAATAATAATAATAATAAGAAGAAGAAGAAGAAGAAGAATAGTTAGTTGTAGCAGGGATAGTCTTGGCAGTGTTGTCGTCATGTGATTCAAAAGGCCATAGGTTTATTCATGTACTCAGTCTCTTGCAAATGCAAAGTAAGGTTAGGTTGTTCTGCAGTGTTGAGATTCGAACCTACGAACTTATGTAAACAATCGAAACCCATCGCCATTAGACCAATCCTAGTGCCTTTTTTTTTTGGCTTATTAGTTTTTTTGTAATTAAAACAAGGGTTTTATAATTCTTGAATTTTCCTACAGATTTCCGTAGTTGTCCTACACATAGTTTTTTCTAACATACGGGTCCCACGTGCCTTTTGTCTCTACAACATATAAAACCCTTAAAACAAACCATTGGAAAAGTAAAGGGAACACAAAGACATGCCTCAAATGATGAAGATGATGAAGTGGTGCCTTTCCCAGCCACATTCTGATTACAGAATCCTGCGTAGCACTCTATTCAAACTTAATAGAAATCCATGGGCAGTTATAACTAACAGTAAAACAGTTTCTTTATCAACAACTAAGATAGTTAGTTGAGTCACCTTTTAGAAAATCCAACCTCATTGGAAGAGGCAATTCTTGCTATAAGAAAAAATAGATATTGATTACATACGTGATGTGAAAAACGTCATAGAATCATAAAATTCCAAGTAGCAACAACTACGTATACAATTTCAATATAAAGTAAAAGCAATCAGTTAGGGTGTGAACCTTGTTGGTTGCGTCCAATGAAACGACATTGTAATTGTTGGGGAAAACGTCGTTTAACTCTTCAACATCTTCATCAATACTCTCATCTGAGTCTGGATTGTTCTATAAAATTAAAATGCATGCTCAATTAGGATTAGGTTGGATATTAGAATCAAATAAATAATTAGGAAGAGGATTTCAGAGGAAATTTACGCGGAGTAACATTGTAGCTGCAGGATCAGAAGGTTGCGTTCTCATTACTTAGAACAAACATGTTTCCACCGATCAAGATGGATGCAGGTTCACCGGTTAATACCATTCAGATCCTCGTACCCCCGATTCTAATTTTATTTTTATTTTTTGGGTGTTGCTTTTTTATTTTTTGGGAAGAGTGTTTTTGATTTTTGAAAATATTTTCTGATGTTGCATTTGTGCGTAAATTTTTTTTTAATTTTGGTCACAAAGAGTGTTTTTGATTTTATTTTAAACTATATAAAGTTATTACAGAATAAAAAAAATTATTTAAAATTTAAATTAAAAAAAACCACCTATTTTCTTCCCATGATTTCTATTCTTTGTGTCTATCTCTCTCCTAAAATGATATAACTTATGTCATTTAAAATGATAAACATAAAACCCTTTTTTATTTTATTTTTTTCTTCAAAGTAACTTAAATTTTGAGCCCACTTATTTACTTATATTTTTTAAAATTAAATTCTAACTAACTAATGTTAAAATATTATAAAATATACCAAATGATAGTAGTTCAGTCGACGATAGAGAATTGAACTGGGCAAATGAGGGCGAAAGTATATATTAACCTCTTTGAAATGGAGGTTTAAAGCCTTAATCTCAGTACTCATCCCGAATCAAATCAAATTAGTAGTGAAGCGATGACCCGATTAGAATATCTCCAAAAAAATATTATAAAATATTATCTTTTAGGTAATTATTCTTTAGATAGCGACATATAGCATGGACAGCGTGTTGGATGTAACATCTTTTGATCGCCGGTCTAACGGCTGGCAGGCTTCCAGCGACGGGGTACATGAATGAATCGAATAAGATTGTTACAGTTGGGAATGGCTTATAAGAATTAATTGGTACTACCTATGCTAACAAGATGCATCTCAATGTTAAACAGTTAAGCGTGCTTGACTTGGAGCAATTCTGGGATGGGTGACCTCCTGGGAAATTTTCCTGGGAAGTGTGCGAGTGAAGACAAAGCACGCTGAAAAGTCTCGTGTTAGTGTGTGGGGAAAGTCGTTAATCCTTGCAAGTTGCCAGGCGTTACAAGTGGTATCAGAGCAGGGCCTCTCATCCAGTACGGTGTGGTTCGAGGACGAACCAGGCGGAAGCTGATGGGCATGTAACATCCCGGGCGCTGACGAGGGCGGGGAGTGATCGCCGGTGCGCAAGGGCACGGACAAGGAATATTCCAGCGTACATGAATGAATCGAATAACACCGGAAAGAGAGGGATTCCAGAGACTGTGCTGGTATGGGACAGTACAGTTGGGAATGGCTTATAAGAATTAATTGGTACTACCTATGCTAACAAGATGCATCTACTTTTCGGTAATCAAATTAGTTAAGTGAAGCGGTGACCTCCTGGGAAGTTTTCCTGGGAAGTGTGCGAGTGAGGACAAAACAAAAATATTGTAAAATATTAGGCGTTACATTGGACATCGACACTCTCCAACACGTTCCGACACGCTATCAACATTTTGGGTCACGTGGTCAATGCGACATATAGTATGAAGCACCGACACTTCAAAAACACGTGTCGTGTCCGACATCGACAGGACACTCCAACACACGTTATAGAAACAGGTTATCAACTATTAATTTTGTTAGATTACAATTACTATTTTATTGAGTTTGATATAAATATTTTGGATATCTTATGTTTTTTTGAAAAATTTATGAATATTATAAGTTTAGATTCATTTTATAATTAAATTATTGAATATTAAATATAATATACACCACATAAATTAAAAATTATTTAATATTTGTCCTAACGTGTCGAAATCTAACATTTTTTATTTTATTAACTATCGGTGCTAAGATGAACGCAAAAGGTCTAAAATTTAAATAGAAAAAATAATTTATAAATCAATTTTTTTCTGTTATAAAATTTGACATGAAAAATTAACAAGGTACGAAAAAATTCTTTTTGTTTATATTTATATTATGAAATTTGAATATTTTATTGGATATTTGACTTATTATGAGCTATTATATGTATTAAATATAAATTATATTATATACATTAAAAATATTACTTAATATCAAAATGTGTCTTAACGTGTCGAAATATAGCATTTTTTAGAATTAACATGTTGACGTATCGTGTCATGTCGTGTCGTGTCCTATATCAGTATTAGTGCAATATAGCATCAACTTAAGGTGGGAGGAACTCTCTTGTTCCAAACCCAAGTCTAGACCATCAATACAACTTGTGGCCCAGAAACTCTCTTGTTCCAAACAGCCACTTCCCTTGCTGTCTGGCGAAATTACAATCATTCAGTTGATGGCTCGAGATATATCTTCTTTCACCTTAGTATTATCAAGAAAAAAATCCTGTAGGCAAAAACTAAGGGAAGTAATATTTTAGTTTTTAAGGATGAATGAGCAATTTTCCTTAAGTAAACACAAGACCAATGCAACCTGGTATGTTACCATTTGGTTTGTATTAATAATTTCTAGGCATTCTCTGTTTACTTTCAATAACAAATTTATCAAATTATGGGCGTTACGGTGTTTTTCTTCTATTGTAGTATTATAGTGGCTGTTGTATGGAATTTTTATTGCTTGTTTCCTTATAGGGTAACAAAGCCCAGGTTTTAGATTAGTTATGAACAACAAAAGAGACTAACCAAAACCAAAGTAAAAACACTAGAAAGAGCAATTTTGAGTGCGATCAAAATATAATAGCTTATTTTAGTTCTTGTTTTAGTCCGCCCAATTTTATTTTATTTTTATAACAAGTCAGCCCATTTTTTAGTTCATGTTTCTTTAGCGTTAACAAAAAACCACACCTCTTTTATTGCTGAATGCGATCAATATAATAGCTTAGCTACTAATTTGTAAACTAGTTAAGTTAAGAAAAAAGAATTGGCTTAAAAATTCTGAATCCAAAAAATTAGTGGAAAAATATCAATTATATCATGCAATACGAAAACCTGAGTATTTATTTTTTCTCCTATTTGTTTTGGGTCAAAATATCATTTTGCAAGAGACGAAATTCAGTTCATACAGATTTGGGAAAACCTGATTGATATGGGCCAGAAGCAGAACCCACAACTTGAAGACCAAGAGGAGACAGTTGCCAGCCAGGAAGAGGAATTAGAAGAGATGCACATCAGCCCAAGAATTAAATGGTCCAAGAGGAGCAAGACCAAACCCAAATGGATGAGGGACTTTATGATGGAATGAAGCCTAAGTGCACATGCTGAAGAGAGGAGAGTTTGAGGGTAGTCTGTTAAGAAATGTGTGTGATAAATAACCATTCTATTATTAGTGGTGTTATACATTTGTTTGCTTTTTGCAAGTTTGTTATTTGTATAAAGGCACCTAGTGGTGATAGGAAAGGATATAGAAAATTATCGGTGACCCTTGTGGTTCAGGAGGTACCTCCCCTCGAAGAGAGGTTTATTTTCCAATTCCATAACTGTTTTGTTGTTTTTGCACCATTCTTCTTCCATAATTCTGTTCTGCATAATTCTTGTGCTATCATTTGGCGCTTTCATTGGTTTCCATCCACCATGGTTGGCCCTAGTCCTACTTCAGATTCTATTGAAGCAACATTAGCACAACTTCTACAATCCCAAATAGCACTCCAACAAGACATACAAACAATGGCACACAAAGTTTCTTCACTGAAAACACGAGCAACTACTCCACCACTACACAGTTCAGGTTCGGCGTCGGGTCCCCACGCAAATTTAGGTCGAGTTGAGGTCAAGGCTGCGACCTTAAAACTCGAAGTCCCTCGTTTCGATGGTTCTAATGCCTTGGGTTGGATCTTTAAGACCACCCAATTTTTTGAGTTCCACGGTACACCGGAGGATCAGAGGCCACGCATTGCTTCCTTTTATATGGAAGGTGAGGCATTAAATTGGTATCAGTGGATGCATGCGAGTGGTCAGATTAATGGCTAGCCTCAGCTGCTGCAAGCACTCTAACTCTGATTTGCTCCCTCGCAATATGACGATCCAAAAGGGGATTTGATGAAGTTGCTCCAGACATCAACCGTTCTGGAGTATCAATCCCAATTTGAAGTGCTTGCTAATCGTTGCGTTGGACTCCCTCCGCCTTATCTCTTAAGCTGTTTCATATCCGGTTTGAAATCGGAAATCCGCAGGGAAGTTCAGGCTCTACAATCGTTGTCCCTCGCTCAAGCAATTGGATTAGCTCGTTGGAAAGAGGACAAGTTGAATGACCAGCGTGCCTCATCTCGCTCTAAGTTTTACTCTGGCACAAATACATCAGCGTTTCAAGGATCACGAGCTCCACTCATGACATCCACACTGGCTGCTGGGTCTTCCGCCTCACCCAGATCCACAAATAAACCAGTCATCAAACGTCTCCCACCAGAGGAACTGCAGATTCGGAGGGATAAGGGCCTATGTTATAATTGCGATGAAAAATACCATCCGGGCCACAAATGCAAATGGCAATTCTTACTGTTGATTTCTCCACCGGATACCCCTGTGGACGACGCTGCGTTCCAGCAACTGATGGTGGAAAATCCAATCCCTGCAAAAGATGATGAGCCTGAAACAGATGTGGGCCTTGACTAGGATGCGGCCCAAATCAGTTTATATGCGCTATTGGGCCACTCTATTCCCCAAACGCTACGAGTCCAATGTCGTGTGGGAATCATTGTTAATTGATAGTGCAATTCAAGGCCGCATTGCCAAATTTTTGAGCCTCGATGTACATCAAACCCAAGGATCTCAGGTTTTGGTTGGAAACAGAGAAGAATTGGACTGCTCTTCCATGTGTAGACAAGTCCAGCTGTTTATTGGTGACCAGATGTTCATTGTGGATTTTTACCTGTTAACCATTTGTGGAGCTGACCTTGTGTTAGGGGTCCAGTGGCTTAAAACATTAGGCTTAGTTCTGACTGATTATGAGGCCTTAACCATGAAGTTTATTAAAGATGGAAAAATGGTCCACCTACATGGCGTACCTTCTGAACCGGCCCAAGAACTAATTTCAACCCAATTGAAAAGACTCATCTCCACATGTGCCGTGGCTGAACTCTACCATCTCCAGGCAGTGCCATCCACCAACACGTCACCTCCATCATCACCCTTAAATCCAGAAATTGACGGTATCCTTGCTCGATTTTCTTTCTTGTTTGAAATCCCTTCGCAGCTTCCACCCTCACGGACCACCGACCACCACATACCATTATTACCTGGTTCAAACCCTATCAATGTTCTCCCCTACCATTATCCATACTTCCAGAAGCGAGAAATCGAAAAACTTACAACGGAGATGTTAGACGCCAGTATCATTCGCAATAGCACCAGTCCTTTCTCTTCTCCAGTCCTACTTGTCAAGAAGAAGGATGGTTCGTGGCGCTTCTATACGGATTACCGAGCACTGAATGCAATTACTCAGAAGGATCGATTTCATATCCCTTCCATTGATGAGCTAATTGACGAACTTCATGGCGCCTGCTGTTTCTCAAAGTTGGACCTTCGCTCAGGTTATCATCAGATACGTATGGCATCAGGTGATATTTCGAAAACCGCCTTTTGTACCCACAAATGCCATTTTGAATACTTGGTCATGCCCTTTGGGCTTTGTAATGCCCCTGCTACTTTTCAATCCACTATGAATCTGCTGTTTAAACCTTTTTTACGTCATTTTATTATTGTGTTCTTCGACGATATTTTGGTGTACAGTAAGTCCTTAACAGAACATTCTAGGCATTTGGAGGAGACATTCCAATGTTTGTTGTTAAATCAGTTTTTCTTGAAGCGTTCCAAATGCACGTTTGCCCAGTCCACCTTGGAATATCTCGGTCACATCATCTCAGATAGAGGAGTTGGCCCTGATCCTGAGAAAATAAGAGCTATGGTTGCATGGCCTATTCCTACCACCATTAAGCAGCTCAGGGGGTTCTTGGGGTTGACAGGTTTTTATCGACATTTTGTAAAGGGCTATGCTTCACTTGCTGCCCCTTTGACAGACATGTTGAAAAAGGATGCATTTACTTGGAACTCCACTACAGAACAGGCATTTGAACAGCTGAAAGTGGCAATGACCTAATCCCCAGTGCTTGCTTTGCCGGATTTCCATTTACCTTTCACTGTGGAGACTGATGCATCAGGAGATGGGATGGGGGCTGTTCTTCTGCAACAAGGCCACCCTATTTGTTATTTCAGCAAGAAGTTTTGTGGTAAATTAATTTTAGCATCCACATATGTTCGAGAGCTACATGCTATAGTGGAAGCAGTGAAGAAATGGAGGCATTACTTATTGGGAAGCAAATTCACGATCCACACTGACCAGAGGAGTTTAAAGGAGTTGATGACTCAAATCATACAGACCCCGGATCAACAATACTACCTTTCCAAGCTGTTGGGATACGATTATGAGATCATTTACAAATCGGGCACAGAAAATAGAGTTGCTGATGCTTTATCCCGAGTGCAAGCCTCTACTTCACAGGTTCTCACTCTGACAGTGCCCCAATTTGACTTGCTCACTAAACTCAGAGAAGATTGAACCACAGATTCTGACCTAAAGAAGCTCATCCATGAATTGGAAGTTGACCCATCTTCCCATCCGGGGTATACTTTCAAAGATGGCCTTCTGTTCTACCAGGGAAAGATTGTGGTGAGTTCAAAGTCTGCAATAAAGAAGCTGTTGTTGGAAGAATTTCATGCTACACCAATGGGAGGTCATATGGGGGTCCACAAATTATACACCAGACTTCAAGAGAATTTTTTTTGGGAAGGAATGAGAAAAGATATGGTTCAATTTGTTAAGCATTGTCTGACTTGCCAATAGATTAAGGTTCCCATATCTAGACCTTTAGGCCTGCTTCAACCTATTCCTATACCTATACAGGTTTGGGAGGATATCTCCTTGGATTTTATAATTGGGCTACCTTCATTCCAAACGTACACTGTGATATTGGTGGTAGTAGATCGATTTTCTAAGGCTGCACACTTTGGCCTGCTTCCAACCCATTTCACTGCTGCAAAAGTTGCTAATTTATTTGCACATATGATCTGTCATTTGCATGGTATGCCCAAGAGTATCATTTCGGATATAGACCCGATTTTTATAAGCCATTTCTGGCAGGAACTCTTCCGATTGAGTGGCACCAAACTCAGAATGTCTTCAGCTTATCACCCCCAAAGTGATGGCCAAACTGAAGTTTTAAACAGAGTTTTGCAGCAATACCTGAGAGCTTATGTTCATCATGAACCGAAGCTATGGAGTCGATACTTGTTGTGGGCTGAATGGTGTTACAACACATCAATCCATTCTTCTACTGGTTTCACTCTATTTCAGATTGTGTTTGGCCGTGAACCCCCAAATATCCCTACCTATATCTCAGGTACTAGCAATGTGGGTGCTATCAAGAAAAGCTGTTGAAGGCATAAGCTATTATGAAGAAATCAGCTAATAAAAAATGCCTTGATCATTCTTTTAAACTTGGCAACCTAGTGTGTTAGTCAGACTGAGGCCATATAGACAGCAATCAGTAGCCAACCGTTCCTATCACAAGCTCTCTAAGAGGTATTACGGGCCTTTCCCAATCAGTAAATGCATTGGTAATGTTGCCTTTGAGTTGGCATTTCCTCAGGGATCACAAATACACCCTGTCTTCCATGCTTCACTCCTCAAATCGTTTTATCCGGATTCAGATAACAAACCCTTATCATTACCACCACTGGAGCATTTGCAGTAACCTATCATACAACCGTTGGCTGTCCTTGATATCAAAGATGATGAGGATGATAACAAAGTACAGGCCTTGATTCAGTGGAAAGGTCTCTACCCCGAAGATGCCTCATGGGAATATATGTCATCTATATTGCACAGCTATCCCAATTTACACCTTGAGGGTAAGAATTAAATGGTCCAAGAATTAGAAGAGATGCACATCAGGAGAACAAGACCAAACCCAAATGGATGAGGGACTTTATGATGGAATGAAACCTAAGTGTACATGCTGAAGAGAGGAGAGTTTGAGGGTAGTCTGTTAAGAAATGTGTGTGATAAATAACCATTATGTTATTAGTGGTGTTACACGTTTGTTTGCTTTTTGCAAGTTTGTTATTTCCTTTTTCTTTCTGTCAAGGTGTCATGTATAAAGGCACCTAGTGGTAATAGGAAAGGATATAGAAAATTATCAGTGACCCATGTGGTTCAGGAGGTACCTCCCCTCGAAGAGAGGTTTATTTTCCAATTCCATAATTGTTCTGTTGTTTTTGCACCATTCTTCTTCCATAATTCTGTTCTGCATAATTCTTGTGCTATCACTGACAGATAGTATATTTTTCTTTTATCTACATAAGGATGAATTAGTTTTTGAGCATGAGAGGAATCATGTAGAGTTTCATTCTTTGAATTATAGCTTTTAACTTGGGAAAGAACTTATGATCAGGAACACTTTTAATATCCCAAATAAAATTTATTCTCATACCTAAAGATATAAAAACAAACTCACTTTCAATATTCCTTTTAACATTTCTTATTAGAAAAGATAAGGAATCTCCCTAAAATTATCACAAAATATTCTTAAGCATACTTGCTCAACAAAAAAACAAAAACAAAAAAACTCTCATAATATATAATGGCAACGAAGTTGAACATATCAAAAGAATTTTATAAATTAGCATAGCAAAACAATTACACTTACAATTAGTTTTCTACACTTACAACTATTCACAGAAAATGTGATATGAATAATTTCCACCATCTTCTCCATCACATTGCATATTATCTTCTAATTTTTTGTCTCATCTCACGACTCAGCGTTTCCCTGATCGAAACTCCAAGCCTTACATGAAATACCCACATCGGAAAATTCAGTTGCTTCGCTCCTCGTATCCACCATCACATTGTAACAGCCCGTTATACACCGGTATTGTTAACATTAATTATGATATTAAGCGCAGTTACAATCACAGCAATTCATTTATAAAAATGCGAATAAACTTTTTCCGATTATTACGCGAACTGTTAAAAAATAAAAAGCGTAATAATTAAAAGCTGTGATCGCAACTGTAACACTAGCGGAAGACTTACTTAAATTGTTTATACACTTTAATCTACTACATACAAGACACTAAGGGGTTCCCATAAACCCACTTAGCCAATTCCTCATTTTTTACGTTTTTACCACTTAACCGGATTTGCTAATTTGTTTTTCTACGGACACAAAATAAAAATACAAACTTAAACTCCATTTTATCTTTATTCCTTATTCAATTACCTTTCTAACAAGCTATCACACACTCGATTCCGAGCTCTTGAGCTCCGGTTATCGCCGTTTGAAGTTGGACAAACAACATTGCCTACCAACTCCAAAACAGCCTAAAACCTACAATCTTCACGGAATAAACTGCACCTAACTGCCCAACCAATGACTCTCAAACTTTTACACCATAAACTAGACACCTCAAACTTCGATTTGATATATCGTATGCTTAATTTGACCAAGTAACGAAGCGATAATTAATTTCTCAAAACTACCACAATTCTGCCCACTAAACAGGACAGAAACAGGAGAGAGATACACTCTTCCAAAGTTCACCCAAAAACTGCAAATTCAACAGAAAATTCGCCAGAGTTTCCTTTGTATTTCCTAAAATCCCCAAATTTGCATAACCCGTTTAACACCACTAATACACATGAAATCCAGCAAAATCCAATGGGTGGCACACACAAGGTCCAACAACGCCTTGGGGCACTTACAACCCAATCCAACATACACTTAAAACATAAACAATTTACTTTCAATTCCTTTATGGTTTCAATCACTAACATTAATTTCATGCATAAACCATAATGCAGATAATCATAAACTTACAATAGGCCTAAAGCCCTTCCATCATATTACATACATCCGTGGTACATTTACAATACTGAATTACATTTACATTTACAACTTTAACTTTAAACTACAAATATTTACATATTACAACTTCACTTGCCTATTCACTCAATTTTTCGTTCTAAATCCATTTGCAGGCTTATTTTTATCATCTAAGATCTCCTACTCAATTTTTTATCTTCCTAGGGTTGTGTGTTGGCTAATTACCGTTTTGCCCTTTCTTTGTATTTTGGCCTAATCTTTGGGATTTTCACTAATCCTTCACTTAATTTCTCACTTAACACTTTAATTATTTAATTTAGAATTGTGAGGTGTTATAATCACCCCACCTTTTAGAATTTTGTCCGCAAAATTAATCCATACCTGTGCACTAACTCAGGATATAGTCGGAGAATCTCCTCCTCCCGCTCCCAAGTAGCTTCCTCAGGTGTACGTCCTTCCCACTGAATCTTTAACATCGGTATCACTTTGCTTCTGAGCTTCTTTTCACTGCGGTCAAGGACCTCAATAGGACCTATAGGCATCTTTAAGTTCTCTTTAATTTCAATCTCGTCCGGTATCACCACATGTGATTCATCCGGAATGTAACACCGCAGCTGTGATACATGAAAAACATCGCGCAAATTTGACAACTGTTGGGGCAAGGCAAGTTGATAGGCCACTGGTCCAACTCTTTTCATTACTTGATACGGCCCAATAAAACGGGGACTCAGCTTCCTCACGCCCAGTGCACGCCCAACACCAGTAACTGGAGATAACCGTACAAATACATGATCACCTTCATCAAATTCCAGCGGTCTGTGTCTATTATCATAATAAATTTTCTGCCGATTCTGTGCCTGTTTAAGCTTTTCTCTGATCATTTCTATCAGTGCTGTAGTTTTTTGCACAAAATCCGGCACAAATCTCTCTTTATCACCAACCTCTATCCAACAAGTAGGAGTGCGACATCTCCGCCCATACAATGCCTCATATGGTGCCATACCCAAACTGGAGTGAAAACTATTATTATACGAAAATTCCACCAGTGATAAATATCTATCCCACGCAGTACCCTGCTCAAGTGAGCAAGCTCTCAACATATCCTCTAATGTCTGTATGGTCCTCTCAGTCTGACCATCAGTCTGCGGGTGATACGCAGTGCTCAGCCGAAGCTGAGTGCCAAAAGCCTGCTGTAAGGCTCCCAAAAAACGAGAAGTAAATTTTGGATCCCGATCACTAACAATGCTAACCGGTACTCCGTGAAGTCTTATAATCTCTTTCACATATAACTTTGCTAATTTCTCCGTAGAGAAGTCCATTCGCACTGGCAGAAAATGTGCAGACTTCGTGAGCCTATCCACTATTACCCAAATTGAATCGTGTCCGGCCTGAGTCCGAGGCAAACCAACAAAAAAATCCATCGAGATGCTCTCCCACTTCCACTCTGGTATATCCAACGGCTGAAGTAACCCTGCATGTTTCTGATGTTCTATCTTAACTTTCTGACAAATCAAACACCTTGATACATACTCAGCTACATCCTTTTTCATCCCAGGCCACTAGAACTTAGTTTTCAAGTCTTGATACATTTTTGTGGCACCCGGGTGTATAGCATACTGACCCTTATGGGCCTCAGTCATTACTTCATCGGCTAATTCTTTAGGCACAACTATCCTGCCCTGATACGTTAAAAATCCTTGTTCATTTAATGCTATACCATTATGTCCTTTCAGATACTTGCTACTATCATTTAGAATTTGTTTCTCTTTAATCCTCTCATGTAATTCATTCTCAACCTGTAAAACTCTGAATTCTTCAACACTTCCTATAAAAACATCAACCAAGTTCAAGTCACGGAATTGTTCTATTAAATCATAATCCCACAGCATTAACTGGGACACACTTACAGACTTTCTCCTCAATGCATCTGCTACCACATTAGCTTTTCCCGGATGGTATTTCAACTCAAAGTCATAATCCTTTAAAAATTCAACCTATCTCCGCTGTCTCATATTCAATTCTTTCTGATCAAATAAATACTTTAGGCTCTTGTGATCACTGAACACAGCAAATTTCATCCCATACAGAAAATGCCTCCAGATTTTTAAGGCAAACACTATTGCAGCAAGCTACAAATCGTGCGTCGGATAATTCTCTTCATGCGGCTTTAACTGTCTTGAAGCATAAGCAACCACTCTTTTCTCTTGCATTAGTACACACCCCAAACCTCTCTTGGACGCATCACAGTATAATTCAAATTCACCTTCCGGGTCGGGGATTGTCAACACGGGAGCCGTAGTCAACTTCTCTTTAAGTTTCAAAAAATATTTTTCACATTCCTGAGTCCACACAAATGGAGTATCTTTTCGTGTTAATCGGGTCAATGGTAGCACCATTGTGGAAAACCCCTCAATAAATCGTCGATAATACCCAGCGAGTCCCAGAAAGCTTCGAATCTCTGTAACAGTTTTTGGTCGTTCCCAGTCCATAACAACCTCAATCTTATTCGGATCCACAGCAACTCCTCTTTCAAAAATAACATGGCCTAAAAATTTCACCTCGGATAACCAAAATTCACACTTTGACGGCTTCGCATACAACTTTTTTATCCTTTAGTACCTGCAACACAGTCGTCAAATGCTTTGTATGCTCCTCCTTGCTCTTAGAATAAATCAAGATATCATCGATGAATACAATACCGAACTGATCCAAATACGGCTTGAAAATACGATTCATATAGTCCATGAACACCGCCGGGGCGTTAGTAAGCCCAAAAGGAATAACCTGATACTCGTAGTGTCCATATCTAGAACGAAAGGCCGTCTTAGGCATATCCTCCTGTTTAATCCGAATTTGATGGTATCCGGACCGGAGATCAATCTTTGAAAATACACAGGCACCTCTCAACTGATCCAACAAGTCATCAATACGCGGCAATGGGTACCTGTTCTTGACCGTCACTTTATTTAATTGCCGATAGTCAGTACACAATCTCATGGTTCCATCCTTCTTTTTCAAAAATATTACCGGTGCTCCCCACGGAGACACACTAGGTCTGATGAAATCCTTTGCAGACAACTCCTCTATATGTTTCTTCAACTCTTCCAACTCTAATGGCGACATCCGATATGGAGCCAAGGAAATAGGCCCCACACCAGGCAACAACTCAATCTCCCTCTCAGGTGGGAATTCCGGTATCTCATCAGGGAACACATCCGCAAACTCATTAACCACCGGAATCGTAGAAATCTTAATCTCCTTACCACCCACTAATCCACCCAAGAAAATATAACCCTGATCCCCAGCCTTTAAGGCTTTAACAGTTTGACACATAGATAGAAAAGGAGACGGACCCACCGAGGGTCTCTCGTGTGCAAGTATCAACCTCTTCCCGCAACAATCAATCATTGCGCAGTTTTGAGATAGCCAATCCATACCCAATATCAAATTAACAGAGGCCAGGAGCAAGATAATTAAATCAATAGTGTAACCCCTGCCTTCATAGGTAAATCCAACTTCTTTACAGACAAAGGAGGAATCACTAACCTCTCCCGTAGCAGTTGTAATACGCATAGGGGGAAACATCCGTGACACTTTCAATCCCAATCCTTTTGCAACATATTCAGCCACAAACGAATGTGTCGCCCTCGAATCAAATAACACAGACAAATCAATATTTGAGATAAAAATTATACCTTTAACCAAATTGGGCGCCTTAGCAGTTTGCTGAACATTTGTAGTGTAGACACGCCCAACCGTAGGAGCAGATGGCAAGGCCTGCAGATTCGCAGCCTGCCCAGTATTACTGTTACAATTATTGGCGTAATACCCAACCTTACCACATTTGAAACAAGCATTCGGGCCCACAGTGCACGGTCCTTGATGAAACCTTTTACATTTATCACAGCGAGGGTTTGAACCCCTATCATTGAAACCACTCCTTTGACCACCACCTCTTTTAAACTGACCTGGAGGCTGCCTTACCTGCAACCCCCTTCCCCTGTTATTATTCTGATAGTAGCCACCCCTGTTGTTTTTATTATTACCAGAAGGACCAGATGTCCTTGGAGGACCAGACTTTGGATAACGGTTATAAACACTTT
>JAVKPL010003753.1:0-20181 GCA_032173675.1 Gastrolobium villosum
GTAATTATCATCCACTTATTATAATTTTCCGGGATACTTCACCGGTACGCATTTATACCGGGCAGCAGAACCGGTATCTGCACTTTTCGTCCGAAAAGTGACTTTCAACATTATTACTCACTTGCTATAATTATTAAAGCCACATAATAATTATTACTGTCAATTATGAAATTATTTCCTAATTATCACATTTAATTAATTAATCTCCTTAATTAGCGGTACGTGTTCTTACATCACCAGTTCAAATGCGAATTTTAAATCCGAGCTTATTATCTTTTCTCAATTCTTTGATGTAATTTTTTCTGAAACTGAAAGTAAATGACATCAATTCGTGATATGTCATCATTAATAATGATAGTCAAATCATTCGATTAAATTTTTCTAAAACTTGAACAAGGGCGTCACAGTTTTTTTTTGTATTTGCATAACAATTTGTTTCCTGGTTGTTATTACTAATCAATCGTCTATCTTTAAGGATTCTGCGAAGGAAAGAAGTGAGCATGATGATTATAAAGGGGATAGTGCATGCTGTTGAAGTAGGAAAAGATGCTTGCACACCAAATCCAACATTGCAGAAAAAAGTCACAGCCACGAATTCCAAGAAGCAACAGAACACTAAAAAGATAGCCATGAAGAGCACTGCTGGAACTCCACACTTGGTCCAAGAGAATCAAGCTATTAAAAGGCAAAAATTGGAAGGAGGGAAAACTAGACAGGTAATTTTCACCATTTCTGTCTTAACTGTTTAGATTAGTTTATTTATTTATTTATTTTGGATCTTAATTGAAATATGGTCTTATTTATTTATTTTTTAACTTTCCAGATTCTGAATGTGAAACATCAAACTTTGCCTCATAGTAAGTCAAGATTGGGTTTAACCACTAGCAATGCCAACGTCTCTTCAAGTACTAGTAAAACTATAAGAGAGGACAGAAAGGTTTGTTTTGTTCATAATTTCATATATGAAATCAAATCCCTTAATTTGATATACTACTTAATTCTTCTCTCATACCTGATTGTTTGCTCTTTTTGTACTATTTATAATTCATTTATTTATTTGCTTATTTACTTTCATTATAGATTTTGCAAACAACAACTTTGCCTCCCATGCCAAGAAGTACACCACAACCACCAGAATTTAAGGTAAACCACACCAAAGAATAGAAGATTTAAATTAGAAAATATATGAGTGCCAAACGTGATGTGTTGAGTTAACATTTTTCATTTTCTTCAAGAATTTCATCTGGAAACTTTGGCTAGGGCCCATCAAAATGCAGATTCAGCTTCAATAGCTTCAACAGAGGTGTCTCATAAGGTATTTTTGAGCAGCAGAAGAATCCATTAATCTTTTTTATTCACTTCGATACATTAGTCACTTTTTCTTTTATTTGGAACAGGAAAATTCTTGGAAGCATCATCTTACAGAACCTAAAACACCAGTACTTCAAACGTCACTAAGGGCCCGCCCACCCAAGATAAAAAGCACATTAGAAATAGAGCAAGAGGAGCTTGAAAAGATCCCTAAATTCAAGGCAGAACTATCACAGGTTGGAGAATGTGTGTAGACTACCGAAGGTTGAACACAGCTACTCGAAAAGATCATTTTCCACTACCTTTTATTGATCAAATGCTGGAGAGACTGGCGGGCCACTCTTATTATTGCTTCTTGGATGGTTATTCAGGCTACAACCAAATACCTGTGGCTCCTGAAGACCAGGAAAAGACAGCTTTCACTTGCTCATTTGGAGTCTTCGCATACAGAAGAATGCCGTTCGGCCTCTGCAATGCACCTGCCACTTTCCAAAGGTGTATGCTCTCTATCTTTTCTGATATGGTAGAGAAATGTTTAGAGGTATTTATGGATGACTTCTCTGTTTTTGGTTCAAGCTTTGATTCTTGTTTGAATAATTTGTCTAAAGTCTTAAAGAGATGTAATGAGACTAACCTTGTTCTGAATTGGGAAAAGTGCCATTTTATAGTAAATGAAGGTATAGTGCTGGGACATAAAATCTCTAATGCTGGGATTGAAGTTGATAAAGCAAAATTGATGTTAATTGAACAACTTCCCATTCCCGTGAATGTAAATGCTGTTAGGAGTTTCCTAGGACATGCAGGTTTTTACAGGCGATTCATCAAGGATTTCTTCAAGATTGTTAAACCATTGAGCCAACTCTTAGTGAAAGACTCAGAGTTTGTGTTTGATGATGCATGTTCAAAGGCATTCCATTTGTTGAAAGAGAAACTTACTACAGCTCCTGTGCTTACAGCTCCTGATTGGAACCTTCCGTTTGAACTCATGTGTGACGCCAGTGCTTACGCAATTGGTGCAGTCCTTGGTCAACGTAAGGAAAAATTGTTACATGTCATTTACTATGCTAGCAAAGTTTTGAATGATGCTCAGGTTAATTATGCAACAACTGAGAAAGAAATGTTAGCAGTGGTTTATGCACTGGACAAATTTAGACCTTACTTGTTAGGATCTAAAATCATTGTTTTCACTGACCATTCTGCTATTAAGTTTTTGATGACTAAGCAGGATGCTAAACCACGACTGCTGAGGTGGATGCTACTCTTTCAAGAGTTTGATTTGGAGATCCGAGACAAGATTGGAGTAGAGAACAAAGTGGCTGATCATCTCTCCCGAATTCAGGCAAAGGAGTTACAAGATAGTCCGGAAAAAGAAATCAATGACTATTTTCCTGATGAAAAGGTAATGGCAGTCTTTGTTCCTCCATGGTTCGCAGACTTCGCCAATTACAAAGTTGTGAGGGAGTTGCCTCCTAACCTTACGAGGCAACAGCAAAAGAAATTTTTGCGAGATGTAAAGCGATATTTCTAGGAGGATCCACATCTCTATTTTCAATGTGCTGATGGGATCATTCGCAGATGTGTCCCTGAGTTTGAAATGAGTCAGATCTTGTGGCATTGCCATTCTTCCAACTATGTAGGCCACTTTGGAGGTAATCGAACTGCTCAGAAAGTCTTGCAAAGCGGTTACTATTGGCCGACACTCTTCAAGGATGCGAGGGATTGTGTGGAAAAATGTGATAAGTGTCAGAGAACAGGTAATATTTCACGCAAGGATGAGATGCCTCTGAATAATATATTAGAGGTAGAGCTGTTTGATGTATGGGGCATTGACTTCATGGGGCCATTTCCCTCATCTTATTCCAACCAGTATATCCTTGTTGCTGCGGATTATGTCTCCAAGTGGGTGGAAGCTGTTGCTCTTCCCACCAACGATGCTAAAGTGGTTGTCACTTTTCTGAGAAAAAATATTTTTACAAGGTTTGGAGTACCTCGGGCTATTATCAGTGATGGAGGTACCCACTTTTGTAATAAACATTTTGAAAGCTTGCTAGTTAAATATGGGGTGAGACACATAATAGCCACACCATATCATCCTCAGACTAGTGGGCAAGTTGAAATCTCCAACAGGGAGATAAAAAGAATCCTAGAAAAGACAGTGGGAATCTCTAGGAAGGATTGGGCTAAGAAGCTTGATGATGCACTCTGGGCGTACAGAACTGCGTTCAAAACTCCTATTGGCATGTCACCTTATCAATTGGTGTATGGCAAACCTTGTCATTTGCCAGTGGAGTTAGAACACAAAGCCTTGTGGGCTACAAGGTTTTTAAATTTTGAACCATCAGGAGCTCAAAAGAAAAGGATACTTCAGTTGAATGAGCTTGATGAGTTCAGAAGGACTGCATATGAAAGTGCACAGATTTACTAAGAGAAGACTAAGCTGTGGCATGATAGCAAGATCAAGCCCAAAGAGTTTTCACCAGGTCAACAGGTATTATTGTACAACTCTCGACTGAGGTTGTTCCCAGGTAAACTTAAATCTCGTTGGTCTGATCCTTTTGTGGTGACAAATGTATTCCCATATGGTACCATTGAGATCTCTCCTCTTGATGCTGAGAGACCCTTTAAGGTAAATGGGAATCGTTTGAAATTCTACTATGGAGAACCTGTGAATAGGGACACAATTTCTGTCCCTTTAACTTCACCTGAGTAATCAAGGTTCCAGTCAGGCTCGTGACGTTAAACAAGCGCTTGCTGGGAGGCAACCCAGTGGAAATTTTTTCAAGTTTCTTAGTTTAGATGGTTGCTTTTAATTTTAAACGTTAAAAGTTAAAAATGAGATTGCTAAGTCCACGCTGATAGCGTGGTGCCCACGCTAGCAGCGTGAATCATTAGAAATTGGCAGAAAGTTCCGCGCTGATAGCGTGAAAACCGCGCTATCAGCGCCACAAAATGAAAACAGGCAATAAGACCCACGCTACTGGCGTGGTCCCTGCGCTGTGAGCGTGAGAAAAGAAACCCACGCCCGTAGCGTGGGTATGGCGCTCGGAGCGCCAGAGATTGAAAATGGCCAGTGGTGACCGCGCTCTCAGCGTGAAACCCACGCTGCGAGCGCGGGAGTCGCGAAAGTTTTTTTTAAAAAGGGGCAAACCCTATTTTTTCCCCACATTTCTTCTTCTTTCCCCAGCCGCGCCGCCAGCCACCATCTCCCTCTTCCCTTTTTCTTTTCTTCTTCCATACACACACTTCACCTCCCACCTCTCCCCATTCTTTTTTTTCCTCTACCACAACCCACCCTACCACTATATTCCTTCCTTTTTTCCATTTTTTTTTCTCAATCGTGGTGGGTAGAATTTGGATTCTAAAAGCTGAAAAATCAAGGTTGTGGGTTTCTCTTGCAAATAAACAACAATGGCTGGAGACAAGGTATGATTAAAGATTTTGTTTTTCTATTGCAATGTGTGGTTGATGTAGCCATTTTACAATGGTAGGTTCATTGGTGATGATATCTAAGTGTGTGGATTGGTTGGGTTTTGATCATGCATGCTAGGTGTTCGATAAATTGTCTGATTTAAAATTCCCTAGTGCACGATTCATGAAAGGTCATAACATGTGTATCTATGGATAATGGGATTACATGTTTCACAAAAAGGTGAAGGATATGCATGGTTTACCTGCGGATAACTTTGTGTTTGTCGTTCTACAAGAACATGACTTTGTTAGAATCCATTGAACTTACATGACTTGCATACCCATTGCCATGACCACATGAGATTGCTAAGTTGTTAGTTCATGAAAATTTGATTCTGATCTCACATGACTTTGATTTACACCATGATGACTTATTGTCATATGATATTTAGGCTGCACAAACTGATAAATCTGGGAATTGGGTTGTTTCCGTGCTTAATAATTAGACCTGTACTGTATTCTATTGTGTTGGACTTTTCTGAGTGGAGGGAAAGAAGACAACCAAAAAGATTGTTGGAAGTAAAAATACTGGGGGAAGTAGTGCATCTGGCACGAAAAGGCCTAGGGCCCCTGCTATGGTCGATTTTGATGGCAACCGGTTCCTGACACAGGACCGGTATTACAACTGGTTCTTGAAGAAGAAAATAATTCAAGAAAGAAGAATCAGTAGTTTCCTAGCGGACGACTGTCCAGTGAGCTTGACAATACAAAGAAGAGGCAGCTGCAGTACCATTTTGAGAGAATTCTGCGCAATTGCTGATAGGGAGACTGTAGACAGGACAAGAAAAAGCTGGGTACGAGGGAGAGAGGTCTCCTTCACACCATTTCAGATAGAGAGGTTCTTGCAAACCTCATGGGATGCTACACAGTCCTGCTATTTTACAGACACATTCAATAGGATGCAGCCTGTTGAGGGGGCATATAGGGAGGAGATGCCTGCTATGGCTGCAACAATCCGTGAGGGTATCACTCAACCTCACTCTGCCTGGAAGCCAAAACATGGTCAGCCAGATGTACCATAAAAACTAGATCGTCCGGACCTCAATGAGGAGGCAATTTTCTGGCATTCCTTCATCAATTCTACAATCATAGCTTCCACTAACTTGAGTGATGTCAATGTGGAAAGAGCAGTTCTGCTATATACTCTACTGGGAGGCAATAATCTTCACATTGGGGCCATTCTGTCTGATAGGATAGTCTATATTATTACTCAAGGAAGATCAGACTTTAGTTTGGCTCATTGCTCACTGATTGAGCAACTCTGTATACAAGCAGGAGTGGAAATACTTGAGGATGAGCCGAGACGTGAAAATAAAGAAAGATCTGACTCAGGACCATTACAATGATATGCAGAAGGAATCCCGAAGGCAAGCCATTTGGAAAGCATCTGGCGGTGCAGTTCCACCACCACCCCCAGTCTCCTCTGCACCTCCGTCTGCTGATTCTCTGTTGCTTCAAACTCTTGACCATCGTCAGCAGCAATTGATGGTTCAAAGTAATTATATAATGAGTATGCTGGAGCGACTTTGCCTGGATAGAGGAATTGACACAGCTGGTTTGATGGCCTAATTTCCATCTACTTCACAGGCTGGTCCATCTATGCCTTCCACTGCTGGTGATGATGTGCTTGCGGACCTTGAAGCTGATGATGTCATGGATGATGTTTAAATTAATTTTCACCATCACCCACTGCACATTGCCAGTTTCTTGGGGCAAATTATTTTGACATTTTGAAAACATTGTTGATGATATTGCTAAAATTTGACTCTTGTTCAGTTTTTCATAACATTGTTCAGTTTTTCATGATTATTCTGTTTTACAATTTAACAAGTATATGTGTGTTCCATCTGGCAGAATTAGCTATCATCTAGAATAGTTTGTTGCCGAGGACAGCAACATTCTAAATCTTGGAATTGTTGCATAGCATGCTGAATGCGAGATTTGGTAATTACTGCGGAACTACACCATGGAAAAGACGTCTAAACAGAAAATTATTCTGAAAAGGGGAGACATTTTTAAACCCTCAAATTTGTGTTTATTGATGTTATCTGTTAAAAAAAATCAAGCAATTCTCAGGTTTAAATATGCTTATCTAGTAAATGTGCTTGATTGAATTCTTGGAATACATTGTATGAACTTCTGACATGATATCGTATGGGCATGAGTAAATTTCAGCTTGTGTGTCTGAATTTTGTGCTTGAATAATTAATGATGCTTAATGTTTCTTTTGGAAGTCTAGCTTGACATCATAGCTGGTGAAGTTTTATGCTTAAACACTTATTTTATTCTGAGAGACTTCTTTGTGATAGCATTTTAGAACTTGCTTTGTTTCTCTGAGATGCATGTATTGATTGAACTGATTAAGGAAAAATTTTATTCTGTTAGCCATGGCCAAATAATCCACCCATATGAATTTTTCCATTGCTAACCCCTTTGAGTCTGAGCCTTTTTGTTCATAATTCCTGTTGATTGCTTAGCCATATTCCTATTGACTTATCTTAATTGAGATTGAATCACTGATGTTTTGAAATGAAACAAAGAAATTGAGGTAAGCTCCACAGGGGTCAATGTAAAGAAAGGTAACTGAATTGTGCCCTTAAAATAAAAAAAGAAAAAGGAAAAAGCAAAAGAGAAAAAGGAAAAGGGTGAATGTAAAGAAAATATGGCTGAAAGGAATTAAATTCCCGAAATTCAGTGGAAATGTTAGTGGAGCAAAACAAATGAGTTGAAGGTGTTAAAATGAAATAATATCAGTATTTCAATCTCATTGTTACTTGAGCTACTATCCATAGATTCCTACCTTTAGCCCAGCCAGGTTACAACTTGTGAAGTCCTTTTGATCAATTGTGCATGTGTTAATGTTCCTCATCTTTAGGAACTTGAGAATATGATCAAGCTTATGGTAATGTTATTGCTGTGATGGATTGAGTGTTTGTCACTTCCCCAAACACTTGAGTGTTGAGCGTTATATGTTTATCTTGGTGAGGGGTGTTCAAGCTAGATTATGATATTTTCATAAAAATAGAAGGCATTGTTAAAAGTTCTTTGCATTGATTCAGTCATGCTTAATATAGTGATCTATTGATTGGCTGTACGATGTTATGTTGGATTAATTGATAATTTCCTGGATTAAGTCTTGTACATTACTGGGGACAGCAAAGTTCAAATCTGGGAATTATTTGATATGCGATGAGCATATGAGGAATTTTAAGACAAAAAGAGGAAGAATGTGACTCAATCTGATGCAAGAAAGGCAAAATCACTGTTAAATTTGTCCAAGTCTCTGAATATAAGGCGTTATACTGATTTTGTGTTGATTTCACAGGAAAAATGCACAAATTGAAGTTAAAAAGGACAAAGCAAAACTAAAAGCCCACGCTACAAGCGTGGGAATGGCGCTTGTAGCGTGAAAGACACAAATTGGACAGAAGCCCCCGCGCTGAGAGCGTGAGGACCGCGCTTGCAGCGCGGCGAAGAAAAATTTGGCAGAGCCTCCCACGCTCACAGCGCGGGAACCACGCTGCCAGCGTGGGAGGCGCGAACATTTGAGAATTTGAAGATTTGAATTTGGGAAGCATTAGGTCAAGTCTCTTATAAATAGAGACTCAACCTTGAGAAAAGGATATACACAAAAAGTCCTGGAGGCAGATCCGGCAAGGAAGAGAGGAGTTCTTCGTGTTCGTCGTTCGTCATTCCGTTCTTGTAATTCTCTTTCTCTTTTATTTTAAGTTTATGTTGAATCTCAGATCAGCGATCATGATGTTGATTGGCTAGATCTATTTACTGTAGTCAGGGTCATGATCCCTTTGTGAACATCTGATACGAAGTATTGAATCACTCTGTATGTTGATTTTAATGTATTTCATCTTTATCTTGTGCGTATTGATATTATTTTTGTTAGATCTGATCACCTAATAGGGGATGATATTCTGGGGATTAGGGCTCGCAATAGGAATGTTGGGGTTCTGATTCTGAAAAGAGATAAAGATGACGATTTATGCATGTTCTAGGAATAGACTTGTATAAATCGCAGTCGTTGGATTTATCTGTGTAATGCTTAATTTCATGCGGGATTACTAAGGGATTAGGGTTCCAATTGAATTAAAGGGTTAGATCACCAAGGGATTGGGATCTAACTAATTATTCTTAAGATGATAATTTGTCTGAGTTATTAATTTCAATGAATATTGTGAATCAATCTAGAGTAAAAATTGGGATCATTTGGTGAATGTACCCTGGCTGCAGTGTTTTATCATATCTTTTTACAAAAACATTCATTTTCGTTCTTATTTTATTCCTTTTAACAAAAATATAAAAACAAGTCTTTTACTTTTCTTATCATTTAATTTAAATTACAATTATGTGTCAACAACAATCGATTTGTCCAACTTAAGAGAACTGGTTATCGTAGTAATTGTTTTACAATCCCTGTGGAGACGATCTATACTTACTACTTTATTACTTGTGCGATCGGTACACTTGCCGAATTGTTAATAATTCCACAACTTGAACAATGGGGATAAACTTACATTGACGTCCTTCCAAATGGATGGAGCGGCTGAAGACTGGTTTCATTGGATGGATCGAAGCCAGCGACTGACAACTTGGGATGCCTTCGTAGTAGCACTACGATCACATTTTGTTCCTTTTTTTTTTTGTATTCATTAGGGGCAAGGCCCCAGAGAAAGGATACAAGAAAACAAAAGACAGAAGCAGAACAAAAAAACGAACCAAAAACAGACAGAAACAGAAACAGAAAAAAAAACAAGAAAAACAGAAGCTCAAAGCAGCTTCCTAATGAAGAAAATCAGCAATGCCAGGATCCAGAATATCAGCAGCAAGAAGATTGATGATCTCAATGTGAGGCGTTGGGATAGAAATGAAGCCCTTGGGATCTTCCAAAGCCTTTTTCGCAATCCAATCCGCACAAGAATTACAATTCCTCGGGATCCCATTTAACTGGATGGTCCAGTCCTTTTGAAGTAAAGCTCAAATCTTAGCCACTAGTGTTAGCTGTCGAGCGTCATTACCATTACTGGTAAGAAGGCTTAAAGCTTGAGAGGAATCAGATTCCAAGATAATTTGTTTCCAACCATGCTCCCAAGCATAGGCAAGACCATGAAAAATAGCCCAAAGCTCGACGATGAGAGGGGAACAGGAACCCAGAAACTTAGAGAAACCACCAATCCAAGATCCACAACTGTCCCTTATGAGACCCCCACACGCAGCCTTGACTCCATTCACTGCTCCATCAACATTCAATTTGACAAAACCTTGGTTAGGGGCTAGCCACACAGTAGGCATAATAGAGGGAAGGCTGTTAACAACACATTTTTTGTAGGCACCCTTACATATCCAGTTCTCCTTGATCAGATCCGCTAGAATGTAAGTTGGGTCTTCTGGTCTCTTAAAATTTTCCTCATATAGATCTTTATTCCTCCATGTCCATAAGGAATTACAAACAGTAAAGAAACTATCTCTCCAGTCCCTTCCATTACGGCCTGCAATTTGTAGATTTAAGGATAACCACTCATGGAATGAGCAAGGATTGAAGAAACCCAACGGGAGAGGGTGAAACATATCCAAACACCAGACCATTTTAGCCTTGAAGCAATCCCTAAAAACATGTAAACCATCCTCCAACTTATCTGGGCAGCAATGACAACAATTGGACCCTCTATTCCATTTCGCTATTTTTTCTTTTATTTGCAATCTATCGTGAAGCATTTTCCAAATAAGAATTTTGACTCTCTCCTCCCCTTTCTATTTCCAAATTCTGATCCAGCAGCTATTTGAACTGACAGAAACTGGTAAGGCCTGATTGTTATAAGCTAGCTTAACTATTGATAGCCCCGGGTTCCAGTTATTCCAAACAACCATGTCTTCTCCTGCACTACCTTCTGGACACGGTATTGCAAGAATCATATTCACAATGTTTTGCTCAAAGTGGCTGTGAAGGAATTGGAGATTCCATCCTTCCTCTGTGCAGAATTCCTGCTGGTTAACTTTGGAGTCGGTATCCGCAACTATGGGGGGATTATTGGTTAAAGCAAGGAGGTTTGGACTGATTCCCAACCAGTTATCTGTCCAAAAATTGATCCTCCTTCCATTTCCAATCTGCCATTTAATTTTTTAAGCATATCCAGCCAAATCTTACAGAGATTTTTCCACAGATGGGAGTCATAAGGTTTGCAGATGACCTCCCTCAGTAAATCTTTATTCCTACCATATTTAGGAATTAAAACCTGAACCCAAAGTTGCGATGGAGAATGAATAATATTCCAAGCACATTTTTGGAGAAAGGCTTCATTCTGCCTTCTTAGGCTAATAATTCCTAAACCACCCTGATCTTTTGGGAGCTTGAGAGTATCCCAGCTAATAGCATGGTTCTTCCTGTGGGACTCCGAATCACCTCAGATGAAGTTCCTTTGCACTTTTTCAATCTCTTCACAGACTCCCATTGGGATGAGACTACTCTGCATGTTGAACATTGGCATAGCTGAAACAACTGATTTAGCCAAAGTAATTCTACCTGCCATTGAAAAACACTGTTTCTTCCAGCCTTGCAATCTGCTATTAACCCTCTCCATAATGTCCCCATAATGCCTATTACTAATTCTCCCATGCGTCATTTTGTAGCCCAGATATCTGCCCAGGTTCTTCGTAAGAGTAAACCCACTAATCTCCACAATCTCATTAGCAACATCTGGAGGCACATTTTTGGAGAAAAAATATTGGATTTAAGATAGCTCACCTTTTGACCAGACATCTGACCAAAAGTGTCAAGGCAGTTCATTGTTGTCTTAATTTGCTCCTTGTTAGCTTCTCCAAAAATCATCAGATCATCCGCAAATAAAAGATGGGATATGGGGGGCCCATTTTTACCAGCTCGCATAGGCTTCCAATCATGCTTCTCCAAGGAATCCGCAATTAAATGGGAAATTTTCTCCATACAAAGGACAAAAATGTAGGGAGAGATAGGATCTCCTTGTCTTAAGCCTCTGCTAGGGGATATGCTACCAGCTTTACTGCCATTCCAAAGAATTTCCAGTTCAGAAGAGGAAATGCAATGCATGATAAGCTCACCCATCATGGCCCAAGGACCCACCAAACTACCACTGATTCTTTTTAAGTCCAGCCACAGATCCTCCCTGATTTCCTCTCTAGGGCTAGCATACACCACTGTGAGACAAAAATCATTCCCCTGGTTGGGAGAGCAGGAGACATGAATTAGCTGACTAGTCTTTTCAATTACTGAGACATTGAGACTTTCCTCTTTCCACAAGATCCAGATACCACCAGAAAAGCCCACTGCATCTTCTATAAAAAACTTTTTGAATCCAAGTTGTTTTATTTTCTTTTGAGCTGTAGCTCCACTAATTCTAGGTTCCAAGATAGCAACCAAATCAATCTTATGCTTTTTAATGAAATTTCTGAGGGATGTTTTGTGTAAGAACCCGCACCGCTAATTAAGGTAATTAGTGAATTAATTATGATAATTAGGAAACAATTCCATAATTGACCCTAATAATTATTATGAGGCTTTAATAATTACAATTAGTGGGTAAAAATGCTGAAAGTCGCTTTTCGGAAGAAAAGCGCAGATACCGGTTCGGCTACTCGGTATAAATGCATACCGGAAAAGTATCCCGGAAAATTATAACGAATGCATGATAATTACTAGAATATTATGTAGGACTTGTAAAACAAGTTTCAAGTCAAAATGACGTAATCTGATGCCAGAACTGATACTGGCTATGGAAAAGCGCGTACCGGAAAGGTGCTCCGAAAAATAAAATAAAAATATGACAAATCTTAGAAAAATGCGTAGGTCTAGAATCCGAAGTTTGAGATCAAGATCTTTTACTTTGCGATTAAGGCTAATACTGCGCGATTAGTGGCCATGTGCCTATAAATAGGCACACTAAGGCACAAAACCCTAGGTGCCTCATTTTCCTACGTGAAATTCCTCTGAGTGTGGAGCCACCTTGCTGACTTGGTGCCTTCTTCACTCCCTTTCATCATTTCTTGAACCTTGAGGCCTTCTCCTTCACTTCTCTTCTCCTAAACACTTGAGAGTATGCATGGTGAGGAAGTGTGAGTGTGTATTTCTGAGTTTCCAGCCTCTGTGTGTTGGTGAGGTTGCTGGCCTTGGGTGGCTTGAGGGTTGGAAGCCATAGTTGTGGCATTTTGAGGTCCAAGTTGTGATCTTTGTGTAGAAAGAACCAACCTTGTGAAGGCATTTTCGTTTGGTGTTAAGTCAGAACCTTGTGAACTGGTTGTGAGCTCCAAGAGCACCTCCATCTTCTGTTTTTGAGTTTTGGTAAGTTCCCTCACCTTTGATCTTAAGTTTCAATGCTTAAAGTTGATGTCTTGGCCATGTTTAATGAGTAAACAAGAGGGTATAATGTATATGAACCTAAAATGGATTAAAGATGCATGCTTTAACGTGTACATGTGTTAAAAGTTGGATCTTTGGGATGGATATTCACGAAATGCAGAAACTGCATTCTGTCGTGAGATATCCGGATATTTGTCGAACAGATATCCGGATATCAGTATCCAGATATGGTATCCGGATATTGATATCCGGATATGGGATCTGGGTATCCGGATATGGCATATCCGGATATGTCCAGTGTGATATCCGGATATGGCATACCCGGATATGCCCCCTCTGATATCCGGATATCCTGGGTTTGCGCAGACAGTAGCTGTACTGTATGAACAGTAAGCTATTGGGTGTGTGTGGACCCAAGTTTAAGGAAGTTGAACTTCTGTAATTAATGAACTAAGTCAGAATCACATGATTAAGGGCTTATGGCTTTGTTGGAAGCCTTAAGACGTAAAACGTAAAGGAAAGGCGTAGTCTTTAAGTTGTATGCTTGTTATGCATAAATGTTGATGTGTTATTAGTCCATATCAGATTGTGATACTGCTGTTTGTGGGCTTGTGAGTGGTTGGACTCTTGGCTTGGATAGCTAGCTTGCAAGGTAAGCTTTCGTGTCCTCGGTTTAGCCATTTTGATGTTCCACCATGTCCCATGGGGATGGGTTTATGCATGCTGTGTTACATGCTTTATTGTCTTGGAAATGCTGTTGAGCTATTTATATGTAATGAGCTTTTATGAGATGCATGTGGTGTCCACCTAGACGGCAATCCTGAGTATGTAGTACATACAAGATGGAGAAGCTATGGGTGAGGTGCAGGTAGTATCCATGTACTCATGTAGGCATAGACGTATTCCTACATTTCTCTGGCCAGTAGATTTGAAAGCACACATGGCATGATTAATTGCTGCATCGCATGATTTTGAAACTTATATTGTAAATACTGTTTTTGAACTTATATTACACATGTAAGTGAGCTTGGGGTGGAGACTCCTTGAGGACCCCTTGTCTTACTGAGATTTCTTGTTAGAGATCTCACCCCACGTTTGGGGACGCTTATTTCAGGATCAGGTAATGTTGAGGGCTCAGGTGGCAGGAGGCCAGAGCTGA
Source organism: Gastrolobium villosum (assembly GCA_032173675.1). Taxonomy (NCBI): domain Eukaryota; kingdom Viridiplantae; phylum Streptophyta; class Magnoliopsida; order Fabales; family Fabaceae; genus Gastrolobium; species Gastrolobium villosum. The sequence goes on from JAVKPL010003753.1 coordinate 14,280, forward strand.
GTTGATATTTATGATATGCTGTTCTGCTGGATTGACTGCTGTTATGTTATGTTTTCCGTTTATTTATGTTATCATGTTGAGACTGTTTGTGGGCATTGTTGCCTTATTTGGTGAGCATGGGGTTTGTCCATGCCACATGGTTGACTTATGTCTTTTAATTCGTTGTTGTAATTAAAGTATCAGGATTTTGACCCAGGCTGCATGTTGTAGTCCTGTGGTTTTAGATACTCACATTATATTTATCTACGAGGTATTCAGTTAGTTGTCTTGCAATTTACATACAGGCAGTATTTTTATGAAAATGATTAAGTAATCAAGTTGGTTAAGTTAATGACGTCATAATTGAATTAAAGAAAAAGTTATTCCGCATTTTAATTAAGCGTGGCTTAATACGATAGTATGTTAACAATCCGGGTTAACACGGGCTGTTACATTTTGAATGACTTTTTTGTTGCACCCCTACAATTCTAAACTAGGAAATTCATTGGATAACTGAATCAGGGCCAGGGTTACAGAGTCCCTGGTCACTCTCCTCTATATGCTCAGTTACATCTTCACTGATATTTCCATCTATTCTCATTTCTGCTACAATTTCTCTATCAGAAGGCACAGCTTCCTTGAGATGTTCCTCACTGTTAGATTTAGAAATATCCATATCTGAAGGCTTTTCCTCTATCACACACAAGGCACAAGAAGGCAAGGAGCTCTCTAAACTGTTGATGCTGGCAGTAGCAATCTTGGAACATAGTTCCCCTTCTGGTTCATCAGGACGGTTAGGAACGAAGACCATTTTATTGCCTTTAGCAGGAGCAGGAGAAGGGCTGGAAACCTTTCTCACTACCTTTTTACAGGGAGCATTACTGGATGAAGGGAGCTCTTGTTGCAAGGAGCTATTTGCGGTTGGACAAGCTTCAGAAGTGAAGACAAAATTTTTATTCTTCTCTATCCGTTTTGGCTTGTAGTTGAGTTTGCTTGTAGCAATTTTGGGACCAGATTAAGTTTTCGAACTAGAGGTCTGAGGGAAAGGCTTGTAAGGAAAATTCCTTTTATTTTCCTTGTGATCTCCCATTCTGGAGGTTGAAGCTTGAACCAAGGCAGGATCTTTTGGGCTAGAACTGCCAGTAGCCTTTGTTGGTGGTTTTTTCCTTACCATTGGAAATGTCATCTCCAAAGGATCTTTCTCATTTTTCCTCATTCTTTTTAGGGTTTTGGTTTTTAAATTTTTTTCTTCTTTTGAACGACCATCCAAGGACCCACCCCTTGGTTTGCTGGTGGTTTAGCCGAATCTTTCATATTAGTTTCCTGATTGTTTTTCACTCCATCGGGTTTCACATAGTCAGGGCAGTGATCTGTATTATGACCATACTTACCACATTTGATGCAAATATGGTACAAGCCCTCATATTCCACTTTGAATATTTCATCCTCCAAGATGTATTCTCCCCTAAGAGGTTTAGCAAGGTCTAAATCGACACACAATCTAGCAAACTTTCCTCTGTCTCCCAAGGCAGTTGTTCTATCTACCTTTAAAACTTTACCTACTATGTTTCCTATTTTTTTCAGAAAAGGAGCAACACAAAATTCTTGAGGGATACCTGGTAATCGAATCCAAGCAGCTACCCTGTGGATGTTGGCTTTCTGAGGGTTGAAGAACGGCTCCCATTTTCTGATTGCTAGGTAATGGCCCATCAGAATCCACGGCCCAGTGATTGCAAGGTTTACATCCTCCAAACTAGTAAACTTCACGGAGAAAAAATCGTTCCCCAAATCTGCTACAACTATGGGTCCTGACTTCGCCCATAAATTTCCTAGTTTGGTTTTCATGTACATAACTCCCACTCTCTTGCCCAAAAGCTTCATGTAACATCCCCGTCTCGAGCCGGTTCAATTAACATACATATGATACAAACAGAAACAGCGGAAGACTTAACTTACGAAAATACGAGCTAACTTTTTCATTTTCTTTAATCATTTTTCACATGACATATCACATTGCATACTTCTTCTAATTTAATTCTTATTTGACGGAGACAAAAATCGGACAGAGTAACCTCTGTAAATAGGACAACTGGGGATTTGCAAATCCCACTCTCAAGGTACCCTGATAGACAATTTATACAGTATATACTTTCAGACATCCCATATATCCATATAGGATCATATACCAATCCATGGGCGCATGCATAATTTGGCTCCGTGCCATTATGTCTAATAGCATGCAATCCAACTCATAAACATAAACTGAATCCTACATCATCATATCAACATGCCTGAATGCTCAAATGTACATGCATTCAAACTGAAAAATCATGTACAAGACATATACAGACCATATACAAAATAAAGGATCAGACATCATGATCACCAAATGAATAGAACACTATACAATAGTACATGTTCTCCAAAAATAACCTCTATAATAAATAGTAGCCTCTGGCTACCCAGAACTCCATATCCTCATACTAGTACCTCTAGCCACGGGTAGTGTCCTTGTCCCATGAGGACTCTTCAATTAACTGTGTTCCTGAAATCATATCCCCAAACGGGGTTAGAGACGAATCTCTAGTAAGCTCCAGGTTTATAGAGAACTCTCCATACCCTGGGCTCACTTCCTGCATGACAGTCAGATATATAATATACAAAACATCATATAAGCAATTATCATAGCTGAACATATCTCATATAACATATCATGTAATCCAATATCATAACTAAACCAAGCATATACACAAATCTTATCAGAGACGTACGCAGTCATTCCCAAGGGATGACCCCAAGCGGAAATCAACGCACGTAACAAATATCATATACAAAAATCATCACAATAATCACATCAGAACAAAGCGTGTTATATCAGAGACGTACGCAGTCATTCCCAAGGGATGACCCCAAGCGGAAATCAACGCACGTAACAAATATCATAACTAAACAAAGCATAAACACAAATCTTATCAGAGACGTACGCAGTCATTCCCAAGGGATGACCCCAAGCGGAAATCAACGCACGTGTTCCCAAGGGAGGACCCCAAGCGGAACCAGAACATGTCAGAGGCGTACATCGTCAATCTCAGGGAAACCCCAAGAAGACATCAGTGTACATAGGATCAATGGCCAAGGATCATCACATAACAGAGGTGTACACAATCAATCCCAAGGGAGGACCCCAAGCGGAAATCAGTGCACATGTTCCCAAGGGAGGACCCCAAGCAAAACTCAACATATAACAGATATATACACAGTCAGTCCCAAGGGAGGACCCCAAGCGGACATCAGTGCAACAAATCAATGTCCAGAAATCATTACAAAAATCATATTGAAACATATCAAAGTAAACACATCAAAACATATCACATCACATCATCATATAGTTCTATATGAATGCATCTATATCATATATCTCATACATATCATACAACCTGACCACAGTCCGTACATTATGGCGGAACACAAAGTAGGAGCGAACCCCATAAACATAGAGCTTACCTCTTGGAGCTTTACAATTTTCTTACTTGAAGAACAAGCTACTTATCTTGCTCCACGCGAATCCGAACGTTCACAGTCCCTAGGCACACCTAGAGAAGGAATTCAACACAAAACTCAATAAAATGATATAATGCCGTGTAAATATACAAGACACACACTTTATTGTTTATTTTCTTTTTACTTAATCATATTAAGTCATAAGTGAGTGGTTCTTTGTTCAACAAATCCCCACAAAATTCCACATATTCACTTAGTCTTAGGATAGTCCCAAAAGGCCTTTAGAACACTCATTACTCATCTTAGCACCTAAAAGCCTATTTTTCCTAATTTAAGGCATAATGCCCATTACAAAGGAGCTATAAGATTTCTCTTTGTCTAGTGCCTAAACCCAAGCTTAGCCACCTATATAAATTATTTTACGCATATAAGTGTTCTCACTTTGCGAAACAATATCTCCGAACATATACCTCCTTTGAAAATGGTCAAAACTCATTTTAAGGCCATACAAAGAAGCTACCTTATTTTCATTTTTATTTCACCAAAGCAAAGGTCCATATACCATAGAATATTATTCCACGCATAAAAGTATGCTCGCTTTGTAAAACAGTAACTCATGACACATACTTCGTTTGAAAATGTCTAAGAGGCACATAAAGGAAATCATGCCAACATCATGATCTCAATGCTCTAGTCCATCAAATTCAAGCTTATCACATACCTCTAATCCAAGATTCATTAATTCACATATATACGGTATTGTTCACCTCTACAGTACTATTCATGTATACGTCACTATTCAAAAATACGGTATCTTTAATTTTCCAAATACATTTTCACCATTAAAATTCTCATCTAAACATTTTTCTCAACATGAGCTAAACCTGAATCAAGCTCTAACATGCTCAATCAAACCAAATTTTCAAAATGAAAACCTAAATCAATCTTTCTCAAAACTCAAAGAAAACTAGGATTTCTTAACATAGACTTACCTAGAATCACTCAATGAGTGGATTTCCAACCTCCAATGAGATCAAAACACCTTCTTGGACCTTCAATCAACAAAGGGGCGCCACTTTCCCTTCCATTTTTCTCTCAATACAAGGCTTTTTGATAGATTATGGATCAGGGGTTGTGTTTGTCTCTCATTCTAAGCAACTTTGCTTTTTATCTCATTTGATTTCATCAAAAAATGAGGAAGTTACAATTCAAGCTCTCCTTCCAATGGCCGTCGGTTTGTCGCACAGAGAAGAAGGAAGAAAGACGCACGCGTGAGAAGAAAAAAAAACGAGGATACTGTATATTTCTAGCTTAAGTATTTAAGTAGGTTTAATTGGGTAAAATCTTATCTATCCACACACCTCCATTCACTACCAAACTTTGCACACTAGTCCAGAATATTTTTATAGTAATATTTATAATTTTACTTTTTACTTTCGGATAACTTTATTTACCCGTATTTTTACTCCTTAACTGTCATTTTAACTCCTTTTTCACCAAAGGTGACTTTATTTCTTTTACTTCTAATCATTCTTCAATATTAAATCCACAATTACTAGTGAGGGTTATTATATTCACCCCACCTTTTAATGATTTTGCCCACAAAATCGAACATAAGACATAACACATACCTGACGTCAAACTCAGGATAATGCTAGAGAATATCATTCTCCCGCTCCCAAGTAGCGTCCTCAAGAGTCAACCCTTCCCATTGTACCTTGATCATGGGAATAACCCTGTTCCTTAATACTTTCTCATTGCGAGCCAGAACCTTTTGTGGTCCCACAACAAATTTCAATTTTTTTTCTTTACCTCAATATCGTCCTACTGGACAATGTGGGACACAACATATACATATCTACAAAGCTGAGTCACATGAAAAACACTATGCAAATTTAACAAATGTGGAGGTAAGTCAAGCTAATATGCCACAGGTCTGACCTTATTTATTATCTGGTAGGGCCCTGTGGACCTAAGACTCAACTCCCTCACCCCGAGAGCACGCTCAACACCTGTAGTCAAAGGCAAACTAATAAACACATGATTCCCTTCATAAAATTCAAGGGGTTTATGTTTCTCAATCTCTTTTACATATAATCGAGCCAACTGCTCAGTAGAGAAGCTCATCTTGACTGGAATAAAATATGCAGACTTAATCAATCTGCCTTTCACAACTCATATAAAATCAAAACCAGCCTGAGTTCTTGGCGATGCTACTACAAAATCCATAGAAATACTAACTCATTTCCATTTCGGAATATTCAAGGGTTGCAGCAATCTAGAGGACTTCTAATTCTCGAACTTATATTCGTCATTTTATTTCTCTGAGCTCATTTAAGTTCACTTTTATTCCCTAAGGAACAGTAATAACCATTCACAGTTGGGTTTCTGCACCATTTTTAACAAAATGCCCTGTGAATTA
>JAVKPL010003754.1:0-2500 GCA_032173675.1 Gastrolobium villosum
TGTATTTCATGTGTCACAGCTACGGAGGTATCTCTCTGATCCATCTCACGTATTACAGCCGGAAGAAGTGGAACTAAAGGAAAATCTGACTTATCAAGTGCAACCGTTCCAAATTCTTGAAAGATCCGTCAAGCGACTCCGTTCTAAAGAGATTCCGTTGGTGAAAGTATTGTGGAACAACAGATCGGAAGCTGAAGCCACTTGGGAGCGCGAGGACGACATTCAGAAACGCTACCCAGAACTGTTTAGCTCTTAAGTAAGTTTATTTTGCGGACAAAATTCCTATTTGGTGGGGAGAGTGTAACATCCCGCATAATTAGTAAAATACATTAGTACTATATGTTATAGATGTATGTGTAGATTTCGGATGTATGGTTTATGTGTGATGGCTTGCGAATTGTTTGACCTTTATCCTTGGATAAGACTAAGGTAATTAATTAAATTAAATCATAGGAGGATACATATGTAGACATGTGAATTTAATCATATGAGTAATGTGAGTGTGTGTTAGAAGGCTTTAGTGTTCATTGGACTTTGGAAGTGGGCTAGAGTGTGTGGACTTGTCACTATTGGACTTGTGTGATTGGGTTCTTTTTGTGTGTGTGGCCAATGGCCCAAAGAGGATTCTTGGATCAATCATGTTCAGCCCAAATTAAATCCACACATAATTCCCTAAGCCTTGTCCAACAAGGTGTCTTGTGTGTCTAGAAACTTTCACATGGCAAGTGTAATTTCCACTCATTCTTGCGCAAAAGGACCTAGAAAAATCTGCCAACTTCTTCCTTGTTTGACCGCCACATCACCTAGCTTGTGCACCATTTGGATTCAACTTCTTTGCATGGAAGACACATGCACTCCTTAGCACCATTTTGGGCTGCATACACCTCATTTAGGCGCACATGTAGAGAGTCTTGGATCAGATTTCTTGTGTCACTAAACTGCCTAACTTGTTGACTTGGAGAACCACCTTACACCTTCCATCATGAGACTGCCATGTGCAGATTTTTGCATGCTTTTGGCAGCCCATCATGAGCCAAACCTGCCCTTGCTTCCTCATGCATCATTAGTAGGGTCTTGGGGCTGCATCTTCATCATTTTATGCGCACAAGACAGCCCCAAAATCAGAGTTTAGGCTGCCACAAATCAGTATTCATGATGCACCTCCCTTCCCCTCCATCTTGTGTGCGCCTAGCTTGCTTGTTGTGTGAAAAAAATTCTGACTTAGTAGCATAATTCAGATCTGAACCCTTCCCCCCTCACCTCTTTGCATGTGCTTAGTGTGTATTTGAAGCAACCCCTTGCTTGTTTTGACCATGTGTGCAGTCCCACCTTCCCAAGAAATCAGAAATTTCATGATGTCCATCATTGCAACCTTCCCTCTCCTTCTCTTTAAGTCTTGCGCACAACTAGAGGGGGCTGTCCTCATTCTTCATTCAGCCAACATCTCCTCCTCCTCCTCACTCTCTAGCCGAGCCAACAAGCACCTTTGGAGAAAGAAAGACCAAGCCAACTCCCTTCTTCACTCACTCACTTCAACCGTGACCTATACACACCAAGCTAGTGCAAGCCTTCTTCTTCTTTTCCTCTCACTGTCCAGCTTTGTTCCTCTCACTTGGAAGCTGTCCTAAGGTGTCCTCCTCACCATTTATGCGCATAGAACATCCTAGGAAGTGTGGACTTGTTGTGAAGTAAAGCTAGAAGGTGGTGTGTGATTCTTGATCAAGAAGTGTGTGCTACAAGAGGTAGGCCTTGAACTTAGAACACTTTCATTGTGTAACCATGTGTGTGTGTTTGAATGTCTCCTTGATTATGTGTGGTTTTGGATTCAAGTATGAGCATGATAAAAGTATAAGTATGGAGCTATTTTATGATGACTTGTATGCATGAGTTATAGAAGGAAAATCTCATGGTTATGTTTAAGTTCATGCCACTGTTTTCTTGTGTGGATATGCCACTGTTTTGAAGAGAAATATGCCACTGTTTCCCTTTGAATGTGCCACTGTTTTGAGGATAAAATGCTCACTGTTTCGGTTCCTCATAGTCACCATTCAAATGCCACTGTTTCTGCACATTATATGCCACTGTTTCTGCACATATATGCCACTGTTTCTGCACATTATATGCCACTGTTTCTGCACATTATATGCCACTGTTTCTGCACATATATGCCACTGTTTCTGCACATATATGCCACTGTTTCTGCACATTATATGCCACTGTTTCTGCACATATATGCCACTGTTTCTGCACATTTATGCCACTGTCTTGATGTTCAAAAATCCCTCTTCATGCCACTGTTTTGATGCATAAAAACACTCACTGTTTTAGCCATCATATGCCACTGTTTTATGCATGAAATGCTCACTGTTTTAGTCCATAATATGCCACTGTTTTATGCATAAAATGCCACTGTTTTAGTCATCATATGCCACTGTTTTATGCATAAAATGCTCACTGTTTTAGTCCATAATTGCCACTGTTTTATGCATAAAATGCCACT
>JAVKPL010003755.1:0-20309 GCA_032173675.1 Gastrolobium villosum
AATGGTTTCTGTCGAAGATTTTTGATGGAAAATGAATTCCTTCGAAAACGGATGAATAAAATAAATGCAAAAGAAATTGATTTTGAAAAGTTTTTCGACTGAAAATGGATTCCGTAGAAGATTTTTGACGGAAAATGGATTCCGTCGAAAATTTTTGACGGCAAATGAATTCCATCAAAAACGGATTAATAAAATGAATGCAAAAGAAATTGATTTTCTGAATTTTTTCGACGAAAAATAAATTCCGTCAAAAACGTATGAATAAAATAAATACAAAAGAAATTGATTTTATGAAGTTTTTCGACAAAAAATGGATTCCGTCGAAGATTTTTGATGACAATATATTCCGTCGAAAACGGATGAATAAAATAAATGCAAAAAAAAATTAATTTTTTGAAGTATTTCGACGGAAAAAAATTCCGTCGAAAACGGATGAATAAAATAAATGCAAAAAAAAATTAATTTTTTGAAGTATTTCGACGGAAAATGGATTCCGTAGAAGATTTTTCATGGAAAATGGATTCCGTCGAAGATTTTTGATGGAAAATGAATTCCGTCGAAAATGGATGAATAAAATAAATGCAAAAGAAATTGATTTTGTGAAGTTTTTCGACGGAAAATGGATTCCGTCGAAAAAGGAAAATGGATTCCGTCGAAAACTGATGAATAAAATAAATGCAAAAGAAATTGATTTTGTGAAGTTTTTCGACGGAAAAAGGATTCCGTCGAAGATTTTTGAAGGAAAATGAATTCCGTCGAAAATGGATGAATAAAATAAATGTAAAAGAAATTGATTTTATGAAATTTTTCCATGAAAAATGGATTCCGTCGAACATTTTTGACGAAAAATGTATTCCGTCGAAAACGGATGAATAAAATAAATGCAAAAGAAATTGATTTTGTGAAGATTTTCGACGGAAAACAAATTCCGTCGAAAACGGATGAATAAAATAAATGCAAAAGAAATTGATTTTGTGAAGATTTTTGACGGAAAATGGATTCCGTCGAAGATTTTTGACGGAAAATGAATTCCATTGAAAATGGATGAATAAAATAAATGAAAAAGAAATTGATTTTGTGAAATTTTTCGACGGAAAATCGATTAGGTCGAAAATTTTTTACGAAAAATGTATTCCGTCGAAAACGGATGAATAAAATAAATGCAAAAGAAATTGATTTTGTGAAGTTTTTCAACGGAAAAAGAATTGCGTCGAAAACGGATTAAGAAAATAAATGCAAAAGAAATTGATTTTTTGAAGTTTTTCGATGGAAAAAGGATTCCGTCGAGGATTTTTGACGGAAAATGAATTCCGTCGAAAATGGATGAATAAAATAAATGCAAAAGAAATTGATTTTGTGAAGTTTTTCGACGGAAAATTGATTCCGTCGAAGATTTTGGACGGAAAACGAATACCGTCGAAAATGGATGAATAAAATAAATGAAAAAGAAATTGATTTTGTGAAGATTTTCGATGGAAAATAGATTCCGTCGAGAATGGATGAATAAAATAAATGCAAAAGAAAATTTTTGATTTTATCAAGTTTTTCGGAAAAACGAAAATGGATGAATAAAATAAATGCAAAAGAAATTGATTTTATCAAGTTTTTCAACGAAAAATGTATTCCGTCGAAAACGGATTAATAAAATAAATGTAAAAGAAATTGATTTTGTGAAGATTTTTAACGGAAAATGAATTCCGTCGAAAATGAAGTTTTTCGACGGAAAATGGATTCCGTAGAAGATTTTTGATGGAAAATGGTTTCCGTCGAAGATTTTTTATGGAAAATGAATTCCTTTGAAAACGGATGAATAAAATAAATGCAAAAGAAATTGATTTTGTGAAGTTTTTCGACGGAAAATGGATTTCGTCGAAGATTTTTGACGGAAAATGAATTCCGTCGAAAATGGAAGAATAAAATAAATGCAAAAGAAATTGATTTTGTGAAGTTTTTCGACGGAAAATGGATTCCGTCGAAGATTTTTGAAAAAAAAATGAATTCCGTAGAAAATGGATGAATAAAATAAATGCAAAATAAAATGATTTTATGAAGTTTTTCGACGAAAAATGGATTCCATCGAAGGTATTTGACGAAAAATGTATTCCGTCGAAAACGGATGAATAAAATAAATGCAAAAGAAATTGATTTTGTGAAGTTTTTCGACGGAAAACAAATTCCGTCGAAAACGGATGAATAAAATAAATGCAAAAGAAATTGATATTGTGAAGTTTTTTGACGTAAAATGGATTCCGTCGAAAATGGATGAATAAAATAAATGCAGAAGAAATTGATTTTGTGAAGTTTTCGACGGAAAATGGATTCTGTCGAAGATTTATGACGGAAAATGTATTCCGTCGAAAACGGATGAATAAAATAAATGCAAAAGAAATTGATTTTGTGAAGTTTTTCGACGGAAAACGGATTCCGTCGAAAATGGATGAATAAAATAAATGCAAAAGAAATTGATTTGATGAAGTTTTTCGACGAAAAATGGATTCCGTCGAAGATTTTTGAGGGAAAATGAATTCTGTCGAAAATGGATGAATAAAATAAATGCAAAAGAAATTGATTTTGTGATGTTTTTCGACAGAAAATGGATTCCATCGAAGATTTTTGACGAAAATGAATTCCGTCGAAAATGGATGAATAAAATAAATGCCAAAGAAATTGATTTTATGAAGTTTTTCGATGAAAAATGTATTCCGTCGAAAACGGATGACTAAAATATATGCAAAAGAAATTATTTTGTGAAGTTTTTCGACGGAAAAAGAATTTCGTCGAAAACGGATTAATAAAATAAATGCAAAAGAAATTGATTACTTGAAGTTTTTCGACGGAAAATGGATTCCGTAGAAGATTTTTGATGGAAAATGGATTTCGTCGAAAACGGATGAATAAAATAAATGCAAAAGAAATTGATTTTGTGAAGCTTTTCGACGGAAAATGGATTTCGTAGAAGATTTTTGACCGAAAATGTATTCCGTCGAAAACGGTTGAATAAAATAAAAGCAAAAGAAATTGATTTTGTGAAGTTTTTCGACGGAAAATGGATTCCGTAGAAAATGGATGAATAAAATAAATGCAAAAGAAATTGATTTTGTGAAGTTTTTTGCCGGAAAATGGATTCCGTCGAAGATTTTTGACGGAAAATGTATTCCGTCGAAAATGAATGAATTAAATTAATGCAAAAGAAATTTATTTTTTGAAGTTTTTCAACGGAAAATGAATTCCGTTGAACATGGATTAATAAAATAAATTTAGAAGAAATTGATTTTTTGAAGCTTTTCGACGGAAAATGGATTCCGTCGAAGATTTTTGACGGAAAATGAATTCCGTCGAAAATGGATGAATAAAATAAATGCCAAAGAAATTGATTTTATGAAGTTTTTCGACGAAAAATGGATTCCGTCGAAGATTTTTGACGCAAAATGTATTCCGTCAAAAACGGATGACTAAAATATATGCAAAAGAAATTATTTTGTGAAGTTTTTCGACGGAAAAAGAATTTCGTCGAAAATGGATTAATAAAATAAATGCAAAAGAAATTGATTATTTGAAGTTTTTCGACGGAAAATGGATTCCGTAGAAGATTTTTGATGGAAAATGGATTTCGTCGAAGATTTTTGATGGAAAATGGATTTCGTCGAAAACGGATGAATAAAATAAATGCAAAAGAAATTGATTTTGTGAAGTTTTTCGACGGAAAATGGATTTTGTAGAAGATTTTTGACCGAAAATGTATTCCAACGAAAACGGTTGAATAAAATAAATGCAAAAGAAATTGATTTTGTGAAGTTTTTCGACGGAAAACAAATTCCTTCAAAAACGGATGAATAAAATAAATGCAAAAGAAATTGATTTTGTGAAGTTTTTCGACGGAAAATGGATTCCGTAGAAAATGGATGAATAAAATAAATGCAAAAGAAATTGATTTGATGAAGTTTTTCGACGAAAAATGGATTCCTTCGAAAACGGATGAGTAAAATAAATGCAAAAGAAATTGATTTTGTGAAGATTTTTGACGGAAAATGGATTCCGTCGAAGATTTTTGACGGAAAATGAATTCCATTGAAAATGGATGAATAAAATAAATGCAAAAGAAATTGATTTTGGGAAGTTTTTCGACAGAAAATGGATTCCGTCGAAGATTTTTGATGGAAAATGTATTCCGTCGAAAACGGATAAATAAAATAAATGCAAAAGAAATTGATTTTGTGAAGTTTTATGACGGAAAAAGAATTGCGTCGAAAACGGATAAATAAAATAAATGCAAAAGAAATTGATTTTTTGGATTTTTTTGATGGAAAATGGATTTCGTAGAAGATTTTTGGTGGAAAATGGATTTCGTCGAAGATTTTTGACGGAAAATGAATTCCGTCGAAAACGGATGAATAAAATAAATGCAAAAGAAATTGATTTTGTGAAGTTTTTCGACGAAAAAAGAATTTTGTCGAAGATTTTTGACGGAAAATGAATTCCGTCAAAAATGGATGAATAAAATAAATGCAAAAGAAATTGATTTTTTGAAGTTTTTCGACGAAAAATGGGTTCCGTCGAAGATTTTTTACGCAAAATGTATTCCGTCAAAAACGGATGAATAAAATAAATGCAAAAGAAATTGATTTTGTGAACTTTTTCGACGAAAAATGGATTCCGTCGAAGTTTTTTGACGAAAAATGTATTCCGTCGAAAACTGATGACTAAAATAAATGCAAAAGAGATTATTTTGTGAAGTTTTTCGACGGAAAATGAATTTCGTCGAAAATAGATTAATAAAATAAATGCAAAAGAAATTGATTTTTTAAAGTTTTTCGACGGAAAATGGATTCCGTAGAAGATTTTTGACGGAAAATTGATTCCGTCGAAGATTTTTTAAGGAAAATGAATTCCATCAAAAATGGATGAATAAAATAAATGCAAAAAAAATTGATTTTATGAAGTTTTTGACGAAAAATGGATTCCTTCGAAAACGGATGAATAAAATAAATGCAAAAGAAATTGATTTTGTAAAGATTTTTGACGGAAAATGGATTCCGTCGAAGATTTTTGACGGAAAATGAATTCCATGGAAAATGGATGAAAAAAATAAATGCAAAAGAAATTGATTTTGTGAAGCTTTTCGATGGAAAAAGAATTTCGTCCAAAATAGATTAATAAAATAAATGCAAAAGAAATTGATTTTTTGAAGTATTTCGACGGAAAATGGATTCCGTAGAAGATTTTTGATGGAAAATGGATTTCGTCAAAGATTTTGACGGAAAATGAATTCCGTCGAAAACGGATGAATAAAATAAATGCAAAAGAAATTGATTTTGTGAAGGTTTTCGACGGAAAATGGATTCCGTCGAAGATTTTTGACGGAAAATGAATTCCGTCGAAAATGGATGAATAAAATAAATGCAAAAGAAATTGATTTTATGAAGTTTTTCGATGAAAAATGGATTCCGTCGAACATTTTTGACGAAAAATGTATTCCTTCGAAAACGGATGAATAAAATAAACGCAAAAGAAATTGATTTTGTGAAGTTTTTCGACGGAAAACAACTTCCGTCGAAAACGGATGAATAAAATAAATGCAAAAGAAATTGGTTTTGTGAAGATTTTTGACGGAAAATGGATTTCGTCGAAGATTTTTGACGGAAAATGAATTCCATCGAAAATGGATGAATAAAATAAATGCAAAAGAAATTGATTTTTTGAAGTTTTTCGACGAAAAATGGGTTCCGTCGAAGATTTTTTACGCAAAATGTATTCCGTCAAAAACGGATGAAAACGGATGACTAAAATAAATGCAAAAGAGATTATTTTGTGAAGTTTTTCGACGGAAAATGAATGTCGTCGAAAATGGATTAATAAAATAAATGCAAAAGAAATTGATTTTTTGAAGTTTTTCGACGGAAAATGGATTCCGTAGAAGATTTTTGAGGGAAAACGGATTCCGTCGAAGATTTTTGACGGAAAATGAATTCCATCAAAAATGGATGAATAAAAAAATGCAAAAGAAATTGATTTTATGAAGTTTTTCGACGAAAAATGGATTCCTTCGAAAACGGATGAATAAAATAAATGCAAAAGAATTTGATTTTATAAAGATTTTTGACGGAAAATGGATTCCGTCGAAGATTTTTGACGGAAAATGAATTCCATGGAAAATGGATGAATAAAATAAATGCAAAAGAAATTGATTTTGTGAAGCTTTTCGATGGAAAAAGAATTTCGTCCAAAATAGATTAATAAAATAAATGCAAAAGAAATTGATTTGTTGAAGTATTTCGACGGAAAATGGATTCCGTAGAAGATTTTTGATGGAAAATGGATTTCGTCAAAGATTTTTGACGGAAAATGAATTCCGTCAAAAACGGATGAATAAAATAAATGCAAAAGAAATTGATTTTGTGAAGGATTTTGACGGAAAATGGATTCCGTCGAAGATTTTTGACGGAAAATGAATTCCGTCGAAAATGGATGAATAAAATAAATGCAAAAGAAATTGATTTTATGAAGTTTTTCGATGAAAAATGGATTCCGTCGAAGATTTTGGACAGAAAATGAATTCCGTCGAAAACGGATGAATAAAATAAATGCAAAAGAAATTGATTTTGTGAAGTTTATCGAGGGAAAATGGATTCCGTCGAAGTTTTTGATGGAAAACGAATTCCGTCGAAAATGGATGAATAAAATAAATGAAAAAGAAATTGGTTTTGTGAAGTTTTTCGACGGAAAACGGATTCCGTCGAAAATGGATGAATAAAATAAATGCAAAAGAATTGATTTTATGAAGTTTTTCGACGCAAAATGTATTCCGTCGAAGATTTCTGACGGAAAATGAATTCCGTCGAAAATGGATGAATAAAATAAATGCAAAAGAAATTGATTTTATGAAGTTTTTCGACGGAAAATGGATTCCGTCGAAGATTTTTTACGAAAAATGTATTCCGTCGAAATCGGATGAATAAAATAAATGCAAAAGAAATTGATTTTGTGAAGTTTTTCGACGGAAAACAAATTCCGTCGAAAACGGATGAATAAAATAAATGCAAAAGAAATTGATTTTGTGAAGTTTTTCGACGGAAAATGGATTCCGTGGAAGATTTTTGACGGAAAATGGATTCCGTCGAAGATTTTTGACGGAAAATGAATTCCATCGAAAACGGATGAATAAAATAAATGCAAAAGAAATTAATTTTGTGAAGTTTTTTGTCGAAAAACAAATTCCGTCGATAACGGATGAATAAAATAAATGCAAAAGAAATTGTTTTTGTGAAGATTTTTGACGGAAAATGGATTCCGTCGAAATTTTTTGACGGAAAATGAATTCCATCGAAAATGGATGAATAAAATAAATGCAAAAGAAATTGATTTTGTGAAGTTTTTCGACGGAAAATGGATTCGGTCGAAGATTTTGGACGGAAAATGTATTCCGTCGAAAACGGATGAATAAAAGAAATGCAAGAGAAATTGATTTTTTGAAGTTTTTCGACGGAAAATGGATTTCGTAGAAGATTTTTGATGGAAAATGGATTCCGTCGAAGATTTTTGACAGAAAATGAATTCCGTCGAAAACGGATGAATAAAATAAATGCAAAAGAAATTGATTTTGTGAAGTTTTTCGACGGAAAATGGATTCCGTCGAAGATTTTTGACGGAAAATGAATTCCGTCGAAAATGGATGAATAAAATAAATGCAAAAGAAATTGATTTTATGAAGTTTTTCGACGAAAAATGGATTCCGTCGAAGATTTTTGACGAAAAATATATTCCATCGAAAACGGATGAATAAAATAAATGCAAAAGAAATTGATTTTGTGAAGATTTTTGACGGAAAATGAATTCCTTCAAAAACGGATGAATAAAATAAATGCAAAAAAAATTGATTTTATGAAGTTTTTCGACGAAAAATGGATTCCGTCGAAGATTTTTGACGAAAAATATATTCCGTCGAAAACGGATGAATAAAATAAATGCAAAAGAAATTGATTTTGTGAAGTTTTTCGACGGAAAACAAATTCCTTCAAAAACGGATGAATAAAATAAATGCAAAAAAAATTGATTTTATGAAGTTTTTCGACGAAAAATGGATTCCGTCGAAGATTTTTGATGAAAAATGTATTCCGTCGAAAACGGATGAATAAAATAAATGCAAAAGAAATTGATTTTGTGAAGATTTTGGACGGAAAATGGATTCCGTCGAAGATTTTTGACGGAAAATGAATTCCATCGAAAATGGATGAATAAAATAAATGCAAAAGAAATTGATTTTGTGAAGTTTTTCGACGGAAAAAGAATTTCGTCGAAAAGGGATTAATAAAATAAATGCAAAAGAAATTGATTTTTTGAAGTATTTCGACGGAAAATGGATTCCGTAGAAGATTTTTGATGGAAAATGGATTTCGTCAAAGATTTTTGACGGAAAATGAATTCCGTCGAAAATGGATGAATAAAATAAATGCAAAAGAAATTGATTTTGTGAAGTTTTTCGACGGAAAATGGATTTCGTCGAAGATTTTTGACGGAAAATGAATTCCGTCGAAAATGGATGAATAAAATAAATGCAAAAGAAATTGATTTTATGAAGTTTTTCGACGAAAAATGGATTCTGTCGAAGATTTTTGACGAAAAATGTATTCCGTCGAAAACGGATGAATAAAATAAATGCAAAAGAAATTGATTTTGTGAAGTTTTTCGACGGAAAACAAATTCCTTCAAAAACGGATGAATAAAATAAATGCAAAAAAAATTGATTTTATGAATTTTTCGACGAAAAATGGATTCCGTCGAAGATTTTTGATGAAAAATGTATTCCGTCGAAAACGGATGAATAAAATAAATGCAAAAGAAATTGATTTTGTGAAGTTTTTCGATGGAAAAAGAGTTTCGTCGAAAATAGATTAATAAAATAAATGCAAAAGAAATTGATATTTTGAAGTATTTCGACGGAAAATGGATTCCGAAGAAGATTTTTGATGGAAAATGGATTTCGTCAAAGATTTTTGACGGAAAATGAATTCCGTCGAAAACGGATGAATAAAATAAATGCAAAAGAAATTGATTTTGTGAAGTTTTTCGACGGAAAATGGATTTCGTCGAAGATTTTTGACGGAAAATGAATTCCGTCGAAAATGGATGAATAAAATAAATGCAAAAGAAATTGATTTTATGAAGTTTTTCGACGGAAAATGGATTCCGTCGAAGATTTTTGACGAAAAATGTATTCCGTCGAAATCGGATGAATAAAATAAATGCAAAAGAAATTGATTTTGTGAAGTTTTTCGACGGAAAACAAATTCCGTCGAAAACGGATGAATAAAATAAATGCAAAAGAAATTGTTTTTGTGAAGATTTTTGACGGAAAATGGATTCCGTCGAAGATTTTTGACGGAAAATGAATTCCATCGAAAATGGATGAATAAAATAAATGCAAAAGAAATTGATTTTGTGAAGTTTTTCGACGGAAAATAGATTCGGTCGAAGATT
This sequence comes from Gastrolobium villosum, assembly GCA_032173675.1. Lineage (NCBI taxonomy): Eukaryota > Viridiplantae > Streptophyta > Magnoliopsida > Fabales > Fabaceae > Gastrolobium > Gastrolobium villosum. Next base: position 9,475 of record JAVKPL010003755.1, read on the forward strand.
TTTTACGGAAAATGTATTCCGTCGAAAACGGATGAATAAAAGAAATGCAAAAGAAATTGATTTTGTGAAGTTATTCGACGGAAAATGGATTTCGTAGAAGATTTTTGATGGAAAATGGATTCCGTCGAAGATTTTTGACAGAAAATGAATTCCGTCGAAAACGGATGAATAAAACAAATGCAAAAGAAATTGATTTTGTGAAGTTTTTCGACGGAAAATGGATTCCGTCGAAGATTTTTGACGGAAAATGAATTCCGTCGAAAATGGATGAATAAAATAAATGCAAAAGAAATTGATTTTATGAAGTTTTTCGACGAAAAATGGATTCCGTCGAAGATTTTTGACGAAAAATGTATTCCGTCGAAAACGGATGAATAAAATAAATGCAAAAGAAATTGATTTTGTGAAGTTTTTCGACGGAAAACAAATTCCTTCAAAAACGGATGAATAAAATAAATGCAAAAAAAATTGATTTTATGAAGTTTTTCGACGAAAAATGGATTCTGTCGAAGATTTTTGACGAAAAATGTATTCCGTCGAAAACGGATGAATAAAATAAATGCAAAAGAAATTGATTTTGTGAAGTTTTTCGACGGAAAACAAATTCCTTCAAAAACGGATGAATAAAATAAATGCAAAAAAAATTGATTTTATGAATTTTTCGACGAAAAATGGATTCCGTCGAAGATTTTTGATGAAAAATGTATTCCGTCGAAAACGGATGAATAAAATAAATGCAAAAGAAATTGATTTTGTGAAGTTTTTCGATGGAAAAAGAAATTCGTCGAAAATAGATTAATAAAATAAATGCAAAAGAAATTGATATTTTGAAGTATTTCGACGGAAAATGGATTCCGAAGAAGATTTTTGATGGAAAATGGATTTCGTCAAAGATTTTTGACGGAAAATGAATTCCGTCGAAAACGGATGAATAAAATAAATGCAAAAGAAATTGATTTTGTGAAGTTTTTCGACGGAAAATGGATTCCGTCGAAGATTTTTGAAAAAAAATGAATTCCGTAGAAAATGGATGAATAAAATAAATGCAAAATAAAATGATTTTATGAAGTTTTTCGATGAAAAATGGATTCCGTCGAACATTTTTGACGAAAAATGTATTCCTTCGAAAACGGATGAATAAAATAAATGCAAAAGAAATTGATTTTGTGAAGTTTTTCGACGGAAAACAAATTCCGTCGAAAACGGATGAATAAAATAAATGCAAAAGAAATTGATTTTGTGAAGATTTTTGACGGAAAATGGATTCCGTCGAAGATTTTTGACGGAAAATGAATTCCATCGAAAATGGATGAATAAAATAAATGCAAAAGAAATTGATTTTGTGAAGTTTTTCGACGGAAAAAGAATTTCGTCGAAAAGGGATTAATAAAATAAATGCAAAAGAAATTGATTTTTTGAAGATATTTGATGGAAAATGGATTCCGTCAAAGATTTTTGATGGAAAATGAATTCCGTCGAAAACAGATGAATAAAATAAATGCAAAAGAAATTGATTTTGTGAAGTTTTTCGACGGAAAATGGATTCCGTCGAAGATTTTTGACGGAAAATGAATTCCGTCGAAAATGGATGAATAAAATAAATACAAAAGAAATTGATTTTATGAAGTTTTTCGATGAAAAATGGATTCCGTCGAACATTTTTGACGAAAAATGTATTCCTTCGAAAAAGGATGAATAAAATAAATGCAAAAGAAATTGATTTTGTGAAGTTTTTCGACGGAAAACAAATTCCGTCGATAACGGATGAATAAAATAAATTCAAATGAAATTGATTTTGTGAAGATTTTTGACGGAAAATGGATTCGGTCGAAGATTTTTGACGGAAAATGTATTCCGTCGAAAACGGATGAATAAATTAAATGCAAAAGAAATTGATTTTGTGAAGTTTTTCGACGGAAAAAAAATTGCGTCGAAAATGGATTAATAAAATAAAAGCAAAACAAATTGATTTTGTGAAGTTTTTCGACGGAAAATGGATTCCGTCGAAGATTTTTGACGGAAAACGAATTCCGTCGAAAATGGATAAATAAAATAAATGAAAAAGAAATTGGTTTTGTGAAGTTTTTCGACGGAAAACGGATTCCGTCGAAAATGGATGAATAAAATAAATGCAAAAGAATTGATTTTATGAAGTTTTTCGACGCAAAATGTATTCCGTCGAAGATTTTTGACGGAAAATGAATTCCGTCGAAAATGGATGAATAAAATAAATGCAAAAGAAATTGATTTTATGAAGTTTTTCGACGGAAAATGGATTCCGTCGAAGATTTTTGACGAAAAATGTATTCCGTCGAAATCGGATGAATAAAATAAATGCAAAAGAAATTGATTTTGTGAAGTTTTTCGACGGAAAACAAATTCCGTCGAAAACGGATGAATAAAATAAATGCAAAAGAAATTGTTTTTGTGAAGATTTTTGACGGAAAATGGATTCCGTCGAAAATTTTTGACGGAAAATGAATTCCATCGAAAATGGATGAATAAAATAAATGCAAAAGAAATTGATTTTGTGAAGTTTTTCGACGGAAAATAGATTCGGTCGAAGATTTTTTACGGAAAATGTATTCCGTCGAAAACGGATGAATAAAAGAAATGAAAGAGAAATTGATTTTTTGAAGTTTTTCGACGGAAAATGGATTTCGTAGAAGATTTTTGATGGAAAATGGATTCCGTCGAAGATTTTTGACAGAAAATGAATTCCGTCGAAAACGGATGAATAAAACAAATGCAAAAGAAATTGATTTTGTGAAGTTTTTCGACGGAAAATGGATTCCGTCGAAGATTTTTGACGGAAAATGAATTCCGTCGAAAATGGATGAATAAAATAAATGCAAAAGAAATTGATTTTATGAAGTTTTTCGACGAAAAATGGATTCCGTCGAAGATTTTTGACGAAAAATGTATTCCGTCGAAAACGGATGAATAAAATAAATGCAAAAGAAATTGATTTTGTGAAGTTTTTCGACGGAAAACAAATTCCTTCAAAAACGGATGAATAAAATAAATGCAAAAGAAATTGATTTTATGAAGTTTTTCGACGAAAAATGGATTCTGTCGAAGATTTTTGACGAAAAATGTATTCCGTCGAAAACGGATGAATAAAATAAATGCAAAAGAAATTGATTTTGTGAAGTTTTTCGACGGAAAACAAATTCCTTCAAAAACGGATGAATAAAATAAATGCAAAAAAAATTGATTTTATGAATTTTTCGACGAAAAATGGATTCCGTCGAAGATTTTTGATGAAAAATGTATTCCGTCGAAAACGGATGAATAAAATAAATGCAAAAGAAATTGATTTTGTGAAGTTTTTCGATGGAAAAAGAAATTCGTCGAAAATAGATTAATAAAATAAATGCAAAAGAAATTGATATTTTGAAGTATTTCGACGGAAAATGGATTCCGAAGAAGATTTTTGATGGAAAATGGATTTCGTCAAAGATTTTTGACGGAAAATGAATTCCGTCGAAAACGGATGAATAAAATAAATGCAAAAGAAATTGATTTTGTGAAGTTTTTCGACGGAAAATGGATTCCGTCGAAGATTTTTGAAAAAAAATGAATTCCGTAGAAAATGGATGAATAAAATAAATGCAAAATAAAATGATTTTATGAAGTTTTTCGATGAAAAATGGATTCCGTCGAACATTTTTGACGAAAAATGTATTCCTTCGAAAACGGATGAATAAAATAAATGCAAAAGAAATTGATTTTGTGAAGTTTTTCGACGGAAAACAAATTCCGTCGAAAACGGATGAATAAAATAAATGCAAAAGAAATTGATTTTGTGAAGATTTTTTGACGGAAAATGGATTCCGTCGAAGATTTTTGACGGAAAATGAATTCCATCGAAAATGGATGAATAAAATAAATGCAAAAGAAATTGATTTTGTGAAGTTTTTCGACGGAAAAAGAATTTCGTCGAAAAGGGATTAATAAAATAAATGCAAAAGAAATTGATTTTTTGAAGATATTTGATGGAAAATGGATTCCGTCAAAGATTTTTGATGGAAAATGAATTCCGTCGAAAACGGATGAATAAAATAAATGCAAAAGAAATTGATTTTGTGAAGTTTTTCGACGGAAAATGGATTCCGTCGAAGATTTTTGACGGAAAATGAATTCCGTCGAAAATGGATGAATAAAATAAATGCAAAAGAAATTGATTTTATGAAGTTTTTCGATGAAAAATGGATTCCGTCGAACATTTTTGACGAAAAATGTATTCCTTCGAAAACGGATGAATAAAATAAATGCAAAAGAAATTGATTTTGTGAAGTTTTTCTACGGAAAACAAATTCCGTCGATAACGGATGAATAAAATAAATTCAAATGAAATTGATTTTGTGAAGATTTTTGACGGAAAATGGATTCGGTCGAAGATTTTTGACGGAAAATGTATTCCGTCGAAAACGGATGAATAAATTAAATGCAAAAGAAATTGATTTTGTGAAGTTTTTCGACGGAAAAAAAATTGCGTCGAAAATGGATTAATAAAATAAAAGCAAAACAAATTGATTTTGTGAAGTTTTTCGACGGAAAATGGATTCCGTCGAAGATTTTTGACGGAAAACGAATTCCGTCGAAAATGGATGAATAAAATAAATGAAAAAGAAATTGGTTTTGTGAAGTTTTTCGACGGAAAACGGATTCCGTCGAAAATGGATGAATAAAATAAATGCAAAAGAATTGATTTTATGAAGTTTTTCGACGCAAAATGTATTCCGTCGAAGATTTTTGACGGAAAATGAATTCCGTCGAAAATGGATGAATAAAATAAATGCAAAAGAAATTGATTTTATGAAGTTTTTCGACGGAAAATGGATTCCGTCGAAGATTTTTGACGAAAAATGTATTCCGTCGAAATCGGATGAATAAAATAAATGCAAAAGAAATTGATTTTGTGAAGTTTTTCGACGGAAAACAAATTCCGTCGAAAACGGATGAATAAAATAAATGCAAAAGAAATTGTTTTTGTGAAGATTTTTGACGGAAAATGGATTCCGTCGAAGATTTTTGACGGAAAATGAATTCCATCGAAAACGGATGAATAAAATAAATGCAAAAGAAATTGATTTTTTGAAGTTTTTCGACGGAAAATGGATTCGGTCGAAGATTTTTTACGGAAAATGTATTCCGTCGAAAACGGATGAATAAAAGAAATGAAAGAGAAATTGATTTTGTGAAGTTTTTCGACGGAAAATGGATTTCGTAGAAGATTTTTGATGGAAAATGGATTCCGTCGAAGATTTTTGACAGAAAATGAATTCCGTCGAAAACGGATGAATAAAACAAATGCAAAAGAAATTGATTTTGTGAAGTTTTTCGACGGAAAATGGATTCCGTCGAAGATTTTTGACGGAAAATGAATTCCGTCGAAAATGGATGAATAAAATAAATGCAAAAGAAATTGATTTTATGAAGTTTTTCGACGAAAAATGGATTCCGTCGAAGATTTTTGACGAAAAATGTATTCCGTCGAAAACGGATGAATAAAATAAATGCAAAAGAAATTGATTTTGTGAAGTTTTTCGACGGAAAACAAATTCCTTCAAAAACGGATGAATAAAATAAATGCAAAAAAAATTGATTTTATGAAGTTTTTCGACGAAAAATGGATTCCGTCGAAGATTTTTGATGAAAAATGTATTCCGTCGAAAACGGATGAATAAAATAAATGCAAAAGAAATTGATTTTGTGAAGTTTTTCGTTGGAAAAAGAATTTCGTCGAAAATAGATTAACAAAATAAATGCAAAAGAAATTGATTTTTTGAAGTATTTCGACGGAAAATGGATTCCGTAGAAGATTTTTGATGGAAAATGGATTTCGTCAAAGATTTTTGACGGAAAATGAATTCCGTCGAAAACGGATGAATAAAATAAATGCAAAAGAAATTAATTTTGTGCAGTTTTTCGACGGAAAATGGATTCCGTCGAAGATTTTTGACGGAAAATGAATTCCGTCGAAAATGGATGAATAAAATAAATGCAAAAGAAATTGATTTTATGAAGTTTTTCGATGAAAAATGGATTCCGTCGAACATTTTTGACGAAAAATGTATTCCTTCGAAAACGGATGAATAAAATAAATGCAAAAGAAATTGATTTTGTGAAGTTTTTCGACGGAAAACAAATTCCGTCGAAAACGGATGAATAAAATAAATGCAAAAGAAATTGATTTTGTGAAGATTTTTGACGGAAAATGGATTCCGTCGAAGATTTTTGACGGAAAATGTATTCCGTCGAAAACGGATGAATAAAAAAAATGCAAAAGAAATTGATTTTTTGAAGTTTTTCGACGGAAAAAAAATTGCGTCGAAAATGGATTAATAAAATAAATGCAAAAGAAATTGATTTTTTGAAGTTTTTCGACGGAAAATGGATTTCGTTGAAGATTTTTGATAGAAAATGGATTCCGTCGAAGATTTTGGACAGAAAATGAATTCCGTCGAAAACGGATGAATAAAATAAATGCAAAAGAAATTGATTTTGTGAAGTTTTTCGACGGAAAATGGATTTCGTCGAAGATTTTTGACGGAAAATGAATTCCGTCGAAAATGGATGAATAAAATAAATGCAAAAGAAATTGATTTTATGAAGTTTTTCGACGAAAAATGGATTCAGTCGAAGATTTTTGACGAAAAATGTATTCCGTCGAAAACGGATGAATAAAATAAATGCAAAAGAAATTGATTTTGTGAAGTTTTTCGACGGAAAACAAATTCCTTCAAAAACGGATGAATAAAATAAATGCAAAAAAAATTGATTTTATGAAGTTTTTCGACGAAAAATGGATTCCGTCGAAGATTTTTGATGAAAAATGTATTCCGTCGAAAACGGATGAATAAAATAAATGCAAAAGAAATTGATTTTGTGAAGTTTTTCGATGGAAAAAGAATTTCGTCGAAAATAGATTAATAAAATAAATGCAAAAGAAATTGAATTTTTGAAGTATTTCGACGGAAAATGGATTCCGTAGAAGATTTTTGATGGAAAATGGATTTCGTCAAAGATTTTTGACGGAAAATGAATTCCGTCGAAAACGGATGAATAAAATAAATGCAAAAGAAATTGATTTTGTGAAGTTTTTCGACGGAAAATGGATTCCGTCGAAGATTTTTGAAAAAAAATGAATTCCGTAGAAAATGGATGAATAAAATAAATGCAAAAGAAATTGATTTTGTGAAGTTTTTCGACGGAAAATGGATTCCGTCGAAGATTTTTGACGGAAAATGAATTCCGTCGAAAATGGATGAATAAAATAAATGCAAAAGAAATTGATTTTATGAAGTTTTTCGACGAAAAATGGATTCCGTCGAAGATTTTTGACGAAAAATATATTCCATCGAAAACGGATGAATAAAATAAATGCAAAAGAAATTGATTTTGTGAAGTTTTTCGACGGAAAACAAATTCCTTCAAAAACGGATGAATAAAATAAATGCAAAAAAAATTGATTTTATGAAGTTTTTCGACGAAAAATGGATTCCGTCGAAGATTTTTGACGAAAAATATATTCCGTCGAAAACGAATGTGTAACACCCACTCTTGTATGCATCCAAGAGGGTTGTTTGCTAAATCGTATTAGAGTTGCAGCAGTAAAGAACTCAATTAATTAAAGGCTTTATCAAATAACATTTAAATTGGAGACTTAAAAAAAAGTCCAGGTTCGATCCTAAAAAAATTATTTGAAAACAATGAGATTGTTGATCGAACATAGAAAATTTCATGGATAAAAGCCTTTGCTGAATTTTCTACGCTTTTCAGAAAACCTTGCTGTCTTATAAAATCTGTATAAAATCGAATTTAGATGCGATAAAAAATATTTCAAGCTTCTGAAAAACTAGACATCCGGGGCATCGCGTACATATAAATTATGCGCGATTCGGAGGTGAATAGCCCCGCGGAACAGGACACGTAAGACGATGGTGAATCCTGTCCGTTTTCTGGAACAGGCTGCAAGGCGAAGCTTATAAAAGTTTGTACAAATTTCGTATAAAAATGAAACCTGCACAGTTTGAAAGTACATTCCCGGGGCTTCGCGTGCATATAAAATAATAGTAAATCGGAGTTCGTTTGCCCCTTGAAACATGACCCGTAAAGTACCGGTAAAACTGTTAAAATTCAGCACTTAATAGAACTTTCAAAAATTCTTTTCACAAAACATTTCCCAAGCAGCCACTGTTCATAAAAGACTAACAGAGTTAAAGTAATAATTTCAACAATCATCCAAGTTCCCGAAATATACAAGAATATACAGTCATCCAGCAATCACACAACAACAGCCAAAGTCCAATCAATATCAATCCACAGCATGCTTCCAGATACTCACATCTTCAAGGGTGCTTTCCTTTTTCCTGCCATTTTATGAAAATAGCAGCCCCAAAGGGGTGAGAATAATCCCAGTAGTGTGGCAACAAAACCAAGAATATAACAGTATTAACTAGGCACAAAATCATAGACAGTCACTTCAACATATCCTTGTTCCTTTTCCTTTTTCCTTTTCATCATATATATATATATATTGCGTATATAACGCCTTTCCTTTGCGCTTTTAGCACCGTCGTGCGCGCACTTCACAGTGGAATCAAATATACCCTTGGCACCTGAGCTCCATGTGGATTCCAACTGTGGGCCTATGCGGACTGATGCCAAGTGTCCCATACCCCGGTACCTTGGGGATGCCTATATGATGCTTGCTCAAACACATGGTCCTGTACATAACTATTCTACAACAAGGCCTATATGATCATGATATATGCATGTCATGCTATGCTTTCACACACAAGCGTAAAAATGCGGTATGATGTAAGATGCATGCTTATATACCTTTCATATGCGTTATGCTGCCTCATAACGTCTTTACCTCATAATCATATAGCCTCCACGGCATATTTTTGGCAGTTTCCTTTCGTCATAATGGAACATAATATTTTTACAGTATATGGAGCATCATGTCACAATTTTATACCAGTAGTCAATAGTCACATTAGGTAATATCGCCTGACACTTACCTCAAGTCTTTAACATTCTTTTATCGAAACATCACCAATCAGACAACCAAATATCAATCAAGCAGTCCAATGAGCTAGGATCTTGTGCACCTAATCAAATAGGTATATAAACATATCCAATCAGAATTTATCACATATACTTACTATACATTACATAGCTTTCCCATTCTCCTAATTCTTTAGTTCATAATCGATTCCCAAGTCCATATACCAAGCGGACTTTATGCCATAACATTAATTCACCGATTGCCCTTAATTTACAACACCCAAGGTAATTCACACATGCACATACGGTCTTCAATCATTAATTAGGTGCTTAATATATTTAATTTATGTTTACTATACTTTGCATACAATTTCCATTACTTTAGGTACTTGGGTTATAATTGAACTTCAAGGCTCTCAACAAAATAAATCTCGTGGCTTATGTTTGGTCTCCTTACTTATGCACAAGTGCCAAAAATCCACAACTCTATATACGAATAGGTTCGGTTTTTCATTAACCACGTGAGCTTATAATATTATCATTTTACATAGCACGTCCTACTTGACTATAGAGGGCAATAGAGAGTCTTAAGAATGCTGTCTACAGGGGTTGTCAAAATGTACAAGGCTTAACAATACCTAAGTCCACAGGATAATCCAAAGGGTTGATAAGGGTCATTTTTCCAACTTCTTCAGATTTGGTTTTAAACCAAAACTTAGTTACACCATATTTTTATTTCACAAAACACTTCCCCATCTAATTGGTCCAGCACACTTAAACCTTTAACAGGCTGATTACTTCCTATTTTATCAGCTAACTAACGTCATTTCAAGGGTCTACACATGCAGGTTCGATATTTTGGCCCTCAATGAGAGTGCTATACTCAACATTTCTACCCTGCCTACGGTGCGCTTAGGGGACTCCTAAGTATGCTGTACACCTAAGTCTCATACATGTAAAACCTACTAATTGGTTAATCAAATGACAGCCCAATAATAAAGAAACTAACTCCAAGCTCACAAGGTTAAGCCTTACGGTCTACCTAGGCAAAGTCATGGCTGTTCAAAGAATGGCAATAAAGAAATGAATGACAGAAATCTAGCACCATTTAGCATACAAGTACCAACCGAAAAGTGAGGGGAAAAGGGTTAAAATTTTGATCCTTACCTCATTGTAAGTACTTCAGCGTCCACCATTCAGCCAAGGACCCATCACTAAACTTTTGCTCTAAGCTCTTTACACTCCACTCCCAACATTTTCAGCTACAAGAAGGGAAATCCCTTTAGAGATCGAACAGAGAAGGATGGGACCAAGAGGCAAGGAAGCACCATACTTCCTTGAAGTGGCCGAACCGTGTACAAGAAAAGAAAAAAAAAAACAGAAAGTTAATGCTAAGCTTGGTTCACGGTTTGCATAACAGTGTTGGGGCCATGGAAAGTATCAAAATTTAATACTCTCCTAATCAGACATGAGAGGGCCGAAAGGTGCACCAAACAGGTAGGAGTGACCAGAATAATACTCCTAGCATGCACATAATAATCGAATGAGGCAGAAGAGGGACTTGGTGTTCGAGTTCTTACCTTCCATCAAGCACTCAAGGTTAAACCAGAACCACACTCTCCTAGGCCCCAAGCAAACGGACCAGCTGCATGAAATGGGAGGCGACTCACACCAGGCAGACTCATGCTCCAGCAAGGAAAGGAAAACTTAATCAGCATAAGGTCTGGTATGAATGAACGAAGAGGCAACGGAAATTTACCTCACCTCCTAAGTTGTAGGGAAGCAGCCGAACAAGGGAAAAGGGGAACATCATT
>JAVKPL010003756.1:0-20582 GCA_032173675.1 Gastrolobium villosum
AAATTGATTTTATCAGGTTTTTCGAAGCAAAATGTATTCCGTCGAAGATTTTTGACGAAAAATGTATTCCGTTGAAAACGGATGAATAAAATAAATGCAAAATAAATTGATTTTGTGAAGTTTTTCGACGGAAAACAAATTCCGTCGAAAACGGATGAATAAAATAAATGCAAAAGAAATTGATTTTGTGAAGTTTTTCGACTGAAAATGGATTCCGTAGAAGATTTTTGACGGAAAATGGATTCGTCGAAAATTTTTGACGGCAAATGAATTCCATCGAAAACGGATTAATAAAATAAATGCAAAAGAAATTGATTTTGTGAAGTTTTTCGATGAAAAACAAATTCCGTCAAAAACGGATGAATAAAATAATTGCAAAAGAAATTGATTTTGTGAAGTTTTTTGATTTCGACGAAAACGGATGAATAAAATAAATGCAAAAGAAATTGATTTTGTGAAGATTTTTGACGGAAAATGGATTCCGTCGAAGATTTTTGACGGAAAATAAATTCCATCGAACATGGATGAATAAAATAAATCGAAAAGAAATTGATTTTGTGAAGTTTTTCGACGGAAAATGGATTAGGTCAAAAAATTTTTTGACGGAAAATGTATTCCGTCGAAAACGGATGAATAAAATAAATGCAAAAGAAATTGATTTTGTGAAGTTTTTCGACGGAAAATGGATTCCGTCGAAGATTTTTGACGGAAAATGGATTCCGTCGAAGATTTTTGACGGAAAATGTATTCCATCGAAAACGGATGAATAAAATAAATGCAAAAGAAATTGATTTTGTGAAGTTTTTCGACGGAAAAAGAATTGCGTCGAAAACGGATTAATAAAATAAATGCAAAAGAAATTGATTTTTTGAAGTTTTTCGACGAAAAATGAATTTCGTAGAAGATTTTTGATGGAAAATGGATTCCGTCGAAGATTTTTGACGGAAAATGAATTCCGTCGAAAACGGATGAATAAAATAAATGCAAAAGAAATTGATTTTATCAAGTTTTTCGACGAAAAATGGATTCCGTCAAAAACGGATGAATAAAATAAATGCAAAAGAAATTGATTTTGTGAAGATTTTTGACGGAAAATGAATTCCGTCGAAAACGGATGAATAAAATAAATGCAAAAGAAATTGATTTTGTGAAGTTTTTCGACGGAAAATGGATTCCGTAGAAGATTTTTGATGGAAAATGGATTCCGTCGAAGATTTTTGACGGAAAATGTATTCCATCGAAAACGGATGAATAAAATAAATGCAAAAGAAATTGATTTTGTGAAGTTTTTCGACGGAAAAACAATTCCGTCGAAAATGGATGAATAAAATAAATGCAAAAGAAATTGATTTTATGAAGTTTTTCGACGGAAAATGGATTCCGTCGAAGATTTTTGACGGAAAATGTATTCCGTCGAAAATGGATGAATAAAATAAATGCAAAAGAAATTGATTTTGTGAAGTTTTTCGATGAAAAATGGACGGAAAACGAAAAATTCCGTCGAAAACGGATGAATAAAATAAATGCAAAAGAAATTGATTTTGTGAAGTTTTCGAATAAAATAAATGCAAAATAAATTGATTCCGTAGAAGATTTTTGACGGAAAATGGATTCCGTCGAAAATTTTTGACGGCAAATGAATTCCATCGAAAACGGATTAATAAAATAAATGCAAAAGAAATTGATTTTCTGAAGTTTTTCGATGAAAAACAAATTCCGTCAAAACGGATGAATAAAATAATTGCAAAAGAAATTTATTTTGTGAAGTTTTTCAACGGAAATAGAATTGCGTCGAAAACGGATGAATAAAATAAATGCAAAAGAAATTGATTTTGTGAAGATTTTTGACGGAAAATGGATTCCGTCGAAGATTTTTGACGGAAAATAAATTCCATCGAACATGGATGAATAAAATAAATCGAAAAGAAATTGATTTTGTGAAGTTTTTCGACGGAAAATGGATTAGGTCAAAAAATTTTGACGGAAAATGTATTCCGTCGAAAACGGATGAATAAAATAAATGCAAAAGAAATTGATTTTGTGAAGTTTTTCGACGGAAAATGGATTCCGTCGAAGATTTTTGACGGAAAATGGATTCCGTCGAAGATTTTTGACGGAAAATGTATTCCATCGAAAACGGATGAATAAAATAAATGCAAAAGAAATTGATTTTGTGAAGTTTTTCGACGGAAAAAGAATTGCGTCGAAAACGGATTAATAAAATAAATGCAAAAGAAATTGATTTTTTGAAGTTTTTCGACGAAAAATGAATTTCGTAGAAGATTTTTGATGGAAAATGGATTCCGTCGAAGATTTTTGACAGAAAATGAATTCCGTCGAAAACGGATGAATAAAATAAATGCAAAAGAAATTGATTTTATCAAGTTTTTCGACGAAAATTGTATTCCGTCGAAGATTTTTGACGAAAAATGAATTCCGTCGAAAATGGATGAATAAAATAAATGCAAAAGAAATTGATTTTATGAAGTTTTTCGATGAAAAATGGATTCCGTCGAACATTTTTGACGAAAAATGTATTCCGTCGAAAATGGATGAATAAAATAATTGCAAAAGAAATTGATTTTGTGAAGTTTTTCGACGGAAAACAAATTTCGTCGAAAATGGATGAATAAAATAAATGCAAAAGAAATTGATTTTGTGAAGATTTTTGACGGAAAATGGATTCCGTCGAAGATTTTTGACGGAAAATAAATTCCATCGAACATGGATGAATAAAATAAATGCAAAAGAAATTGATTTTGTGAAGTTTTTCGACGGAAAATGGATTAGGTCGAAATTTTTTGACGGAAAATGTATTCCGTCGAAAACGGATGAATAAAATAAATGCAAAAGAAATTGATTTTGTGAAGTTTTTCAACGGAAAAAGAATTGCGTCGAAAACGGATTAATAAAATAAATGCAAAAGAAATTGATTTTTTGAAGTTCTTCGACGGAAAATGGATTTCGTAGAAGATTTTTGATGGAAAATGGATTCCGTCGAAGATTTTTGACAGAAAATGAATTCCGTCGAAAACGGATGAATAAAATAAATGCAAAAGAAATTGATTTTGTGAAGTTTTTCGACGGAAAATGGATTCTGTCGAAGATTTTGGACGGAAAACGAATACCGTCGAAAATGGATGAATAAAATAAATGCAAATGAAATTGATTTTATGAAGTTTTTCGACGAAAAATGTATTCCGTCGAAGATTTTTGGCGGAAAATGAATTCCGTCGAAAATTGATGAATAAAATAAATGCAAAAGAAATTGATTTTATCAAGTTTTTCGACGAAAAATGTATTCCGTCGATAACGGTTTAATAAAATAAATGTAAAAGAAATTGATTTTGTGAAGATTTTTAACGGAAAATGAATTCCGTCGAAAATGAAGTTTTTCGACGGAAAATGGATTCCGTAGAAGATTTTTGATGGAAAATGGTTTCCGTCGAAGATTTTTGATGGAAAATGAATTCCTTCGAAAACGGATGAATAAAATAAATGCAAAAGAAATTGATTTTGTGAAGTTTTTCGACGGAAAATGGATTCCGTCGAAGATTTTTGACGGAAAATGAATTCCGTCGAAAATGGATGAATAAAATAAATGCAAAAGAAATTGATTTTATCAAGTTTTTCGATTTTTGAAAAATGTATTCCGTCGAAAACATGAATAAAATAAATGCAAAAGAAAATGTATTCCGTCGATAACGGATGAATAAAATAAATGCAAAAGAAATTGATTTTGTGAAGTTTTTCGACGGAAAATGGATTTCGTTGAAGATTTTTGACGGAAAAAAATCGAAAACGGATGAATAAAATAAATGCAAAAGAAATTGATTTTGTGAAGTTTTTCGACGGAAAATGGATTCGGTCGAAGATTTTTGACGGAAAATGGTATTCCGTCGAAAAGATGAATTAAATGCAAAAGAAATTGATTTTGTGAAGTTTTCCGACGGAAAAAGAATTGCGTCGAAAATGGATTAATAAAATAAATGCAAAAGAAATTGATTTTTTGAAGTTTTTCGACGAAAAATGAATTTCGTTGAAGATTTTTGATGGAAAATGGATTTCGTCGAAGATTTTTGACAGAAAATGAATTCCGTCGAAAACGGATGAATAAAATAAATGCAAAAGAAATTGATTTTATCAAGTTTTTCGACGAAAAATGTATTCCGTCGAAGATTTTTGACGGAAAATGAATTCCGTCGAAAATGGATGAATAAAATAAATGCAAAAGAAATTGATTTTATCAAGTTTTTCGACGCAAAATGTATTCCGTCGAAGATTTTTGACGAAAAATGTATTCCGTCGAAAACGGATGAATAAAATAAATGCAAAACAAATTGATTTTGTGAAATTTTTCGACGGAAAACAAATTCCGTCGAAAACGGATGAATAAAATAAATGCAAAAGAAATTGATTTTGTGAAGTTTTTCGACTGAAAATGGATTCCGTAGAAGATTTTTGACGGAAAATGGATTCCGTAGAAAATTTTTGACGGCAAATGAATTCCATCGAAAACGGATTAATAAAATAAATGCAAAAGAAATTGATTTTCAGAAGTTTTTCGACGAAAAACAAATTCCGTCAAAAACGGATGAATAAAATAAATGCAAAAGAAATTGATTTTATGAAGTTTTTCGATGAAAAATGGATTCCGTCGAACATTTTTGACGAAAAATGTATTCCGTCGAAAATGGATGAATAAAATAAATGCAAAAGAAATTGATTTTGTGAAGTTTTTCGACGGAAAACAAATTCCGTCGAAAACGGATGATAAAATAAATGCAAAAGAAATTGATTTTGTGAAGATTTTTGACGGAAAATGGATTCCGTCGAAGATTTTTGACGGAAAATAAATTCCATCGAGCATGGATGAATAAAATAAATGCAAAAGAAATTGATTTTGTGAAGTTTTTCGACGGAAAGTGGATTAGGTCGAAAATTTTTGACGGAAAATGTATTCCGTCGAAAACGGATGAATAAAATAAATGCAAAAGAAATTGATTTTGTGAAGTTTTTCGACGGAAAAAGAATTGTGTCGAAAACGGATTAATAAAATAAATGCAAAAGAAATTGATTTTTTGAAGTTTTTCGACGAAAAATGAATTTCGTAGAAGATTTTTGATGGAAAATGGATTTCGTCGAAGATTTTTGACAGAAAATGAATTCCGTCGAAAACGGATGAATAAAATAAATGCAAAAGAAATTGATTTTATCAAGTTTTTCGACGAAAATTGTATTCCGTCGAAGATTTTTGACGGAAAATGAATTCCGTCGAAAATGGATGAATAAAATAAATGCAAAAGAAATTGATTTTATCAGGTTTTTCGACGCAAAATGTATTCCGTCGAAGATTTTTGACGAAAAATGTATTCCGTTGAAAACGGATGAATAAAATAAATGCAAAATAAATTGATTTTGTGAAGTTTTTCGACGGAAAACAAATTCCGTCGAAAACGGATGAATAAAATAAATGCAAAAGAAATTGATTTTGTGAAGTTTTTCGACTGAAAATGGATTCCGTAGAAGATTTTTGACGGAAAATGGATTCCGTCGAAAATTTTTGACGGCAAATGAATTCCATCGAAAACGGATTAATAAAATAAATGCAAAAGAAATTGATTTTCTGAAGTTTTTCGATGAAAAACAAATTCCGTCAAAAACGGATGAATAAAATAATTGCAAAAGAAATTGATTTTGTGAAGATTTTTGACGGAAAATGGATTCCGTCGAAGATTTTTGACGGAAAATAAATTCCATCGAACATGGATGAATAAAATAAATCGAAAAGAAATTGATTTTGTGAAGTTTTTCGACGGAAAATGGATTAGGTCGAAATTTTTTGACGGAAAATGTATTCCGTCGAAAACGGATGAATAAAATAAATGCAAAAGAAATTGATTTTGTGAAGTTTTTCGACGGAAAATGGATTCCGTCGAAGATTTTTGATGGAAAATGGATTCCGTCGAAGATTTTTGACGGAAAATGTATTCCATCGAAAACGGATGAATAAAATAAATGCAAAAGAAATTGATTTTGTGAAGTTTTTCGACGGAAAAACAATTGCGTCGAAAACGGATTAATAAAATAAATGCAAAAGAAATTGATTTTTTGAAGTTTTTCGATGAAAAATGAATTTCGTAGAAGATTTTTGATGGAAAATGGATTTCGTCAAAGATTTTTGACGGAAAATGAATTCCGTCGAAAATGGATGAATAAAATAAATGCAAAAGAAATTGATTTTATCAAGTTTTTCGACGCAAAATGTATTCCGTCGAAGATTTTTGACGAAAAATGTATTCCGTCGAAAACGGATGAATAAAATAAATGCAAAACAAATTGATTTTGTGAAATTTTTCGACGGAAAACAAATTCCGTCGAAAACGGATGAATAAAATAAATGCAAAAGAAATTGATTTTGTGAAGTTTTTCGACTGAAAATGGATTCCGTAGAAGATTTTTGACAGAAAATGGATTCCGTCGAAAATTTTTGACGGCAAATGAATTCCATCGAAAACGGATTAATAAAATAAATGCAAAAGAAATTGATTTTCAGAAGTTTTTCGACGAAAAACAAATTCCGTCAAAAACGGATGAATAAAATAAATGCAAAAGAAATTGATTTTATGAAGTTTTTCGATGAAAAATGGATTCCGTCGAACATTTTTGACGGAAAATGTATTCCGTCGAAAATGGATGAATAAAATAATTGCAAAAGAAATTGATTTTGTGAAGTTTTTCGACGGAAAACAAATTTCGTCGAAAATGGATGAATAAAATAAATGCAAAAGAAATTGATTTTGTGAAGATTTTTGACGGAAAATGGATTCCGTCGAAGATTTTTGACGGAAAATAAATTCCATCGAACATGGATGAATAAAATAAATGCAAAAGAAATTGATTTTGTGAAGTTTTTCGACGGAAAATGGATTAGGTCGAAATTTTTTGACGGAAAATGTATTCCGTCGAAAACGGATGAATAAAATAAATGCAAAAGAAATTGATTTTGTGAAGTTTTTCAACGGAAAAAGAATTGCGTCGAAAACGGATTAATAAAATAAATGCAAAAGAAATTGATTTTTTGAAGTTTTTCGACGGAAAATGGATTTCGTAGAAGATTTTTGATGGAAAATGGATTCCGTCGAAGATTTTTGACAGAAAATGAATTCCGTCGAAAACGGATGAATAAAATAAATGCAAAAGAAATTGATTTTATCAAGTTTTTCGACGAAAATTGTATTCCGTCGAAGATTTTTGACGGAAAATGAATTCCGTCGAAAATGGATGAATAAAATAAATGCAAAAGAAATTGATTTTATCAAGTTTTTCGACGCAAAATGTATTCCGTCGAAGATTTTTGACAAATAATGTATTCCGTCGAAAACGGATGAATAAAATAAATGCAAAATAAATTGATTTTGTGAAGTTTTTCGACGGAAAACAAATTCCGTCGAAAACGGATGAATAAAATAAATGCAAAAGAAATTGATTTTGTGAAGTTTTTCGACTGAAAATGGATTCCGTAGAAGATTTTTGACGGAAAATGGATTCCGTCGAAAATTTTTGACGGCAAATGAATTCCATCGAAAACGGATTAATAAAATAAATGCAAAAGAAATTGATTTTCTGAAGTTTTTCGACGAAAAACAAATTCCGTCAAAAACGGATGAATAAAATAAATGCAAAAGAAATTGATTTTATGAAGTTTTTCGATGAAAAATGGATTCCGTCGAACATTTTTGACGAAAAATGTATTCCGTCGAAAATGGATGAATAAAATAAATGCAAAAGAAATTGATTTTGTGAAGTTTTTCGACGGAAAACAAATTCCGTCGAAAACGGATGAATAAAATAAATGCAAAAGAAATTGATTTAGTGAAGATTTTCGACGGAAAATGGATTCCGTCGAAGATTTTTGACGGAAAATAAATTCCATCGAACATGGATGAATAAAATAAATGCAAAAGAAATTGATTTTGTGAAGTTTTTCCACGGAAAGTGGATTAGGACGAAAAATTTTGACGGAAAATGTATTCCGTCGAAAACGGATGAATAAAATAAATGCAAAAGAAATTGATTTTGTGAAGTTTTTCGACGGAAAAAGAATTGCGTCGAAAACGGATTAATAAAATAAATGCAAAAGAAATTGATTTTTTGAAGTTTTTCGACGAAAAATGAATTTCGTAGAAGATTTTTGATGGAAAATGGATTTCGTCAAAGATTTTTGACAGAAAATGAATTCCGTCAAAAACGGATGAATAAAATAAATGCAAAAGAAATTGATTTTATCAAGTTTTTCGACGCAAATTGTATTCCGTCGAAGATTTTTGACGGAAAATGAATTCCGTCGAAAATGGATGAATAAAATAAATGCAAAAGAAATTGATTTTATCAGGTTTTTCGACGCAAAATGTATTCCGTCGAAGATTTTTGACGAAAAATGTATTCCGTTGAAAACGGATGAATAAAATAAATGCAAAATAAATTGATTTTGTGAAGTTTTTCGACGGAAAACAAATTCCGTCGAAAACGGATGAATAAAATAAATGCAAAAGAAATTGATTTTGTGAAGTTTTTCGACTGAAAATGGATTCCGTAGAAGATTTTTGACGGAAAATGGATTCCGTCGAAAATTTTTGACGGCAAATGAATTCCATCGAAAACGGATTAATAAAATAAATGCAAAAGAAATTGATTTTCTGAAGTTTTTCGATGAAAAACAAATTCCGTCAAAAACGGATGAATAAAATAATTGCAAAAGAAATTTATTTTGTGAAGTTTTTCAACGGAAATAGAATTGCGTCGAAAACGGATGAATAAAATAAATGCAAAAGAAATTGATTTTGTGAAGATTTTTGACGGAAAATGGATTCCGTCGAAGATTTTTGACGGAAAATAAATTCCATCGAACATGGATGAATAAAATAAATCGAAAAGAAATTGATTTTGTGAAGTTTTTCGACGGAAAATGGATTAGGTCGAAATTTTTTGACGGAAAATGTATTCCGTCGAAAACGGATGAATAAAATAAATGCAAAAGAAATTGATTTTGTGAAGTTTTTCGACGGAAAATGGATTCCGTCGAAGATTTTTGACGGAAAATGGATTCCGTCGAAGATTTTTGACGGAAAATGTATTCCATCGAAAACGGATGAATAAAATAAATGCAAAAGAAATTGATTTTGTGAAGTTTTTCGACGGAAAAACAATTGCGTCGAAAACGGATTAATAAAATAAATGCAAAAGAAATTGATTTTTTGAAGTTTTTCGACGAAAAATGAATTTCGTAGAAGATTTTTGATGGAAAATGGATTCCGTCGAAGATTTTTGACAGAAAATGAATTCCGTCGAAAACGGATGAATAAAATAAATGCAAAAGAAATTGATTTTATCAAGTTTTTCGACGAAAATTGTATTCCGTCGAAGATTTTTGACGAAAAATGAATTCCGTCGAAAATGGATGAATAAAATAAATGCAAAAGAAATTGATTTTATCAAGTTTTTCGACGCAAAATGTATTCCGTCGAAGATTTTTGACGAATAATGTATTCCGTCGAAAACGGATGAATAAAATAAATGCAAGATAAATTGATTTTGTGAAGTTTTTCGACAGAAAACAAATTCCGTCGAAAACGGTTGAATAAAATAAATGCAAAAGAAATTGGTTTTGTGAAGTTTTTCGACTGAAAATGGATTCCGTAGAAGATTTTTGACGGAAAATGGATTCCGTCGAAAATTTTTGACGGCAAATGAATTCCATAGAAAACGGATTAATAAAATAAATGCAAAAGAAATTGATTTTCTGAAGTTTTTCAACGAAAAACAAATTCCGTCAAAAATGGATGAATAAAATAAATGCAAAAGAAATTGATTTTATGAAGTTTTTCGATGAAAAATGGATTCCGTCGAACATTTTTGACGAAAAATGTATTCCGTCGAAAATGGATGAATAAAATAATTGCAAAAGAAATTGATTTTGTGAAGTTTTTCGACGGAAAACAAATTCCGTCGAAAATGGATGAATAAAATAAATGCAAAAGAAATTGATTTTGTGAAGATTTTTGACGGAAAATGGATTCCGTCGAAGATTTTTGACGGAAAATAAATTCCATCGAACATGGATGAATAAAATAAATGCAAAAGAAATTGATTTTGTGAAGTTTTTCGACGGAAAATGGATTAGGTCGAAATTTTTTGACGGAAAATGTATTCCGTCGAAAACGGATGAATAAAATAAATGCAAAAGAAATTGATTTTGTGAAGTTTTTCAACGGAAAAAGAATTGCGTCGAAAACGGATTAATAAAATAAATGCAAAAGAAATTGATTTTTTGAAGTTTTTCGACGGAAATTGGATTTCGTAGAAGATTTTTGATGGAAAATGGATTCCGTCGAAGATTTTTGACAGAAAATGAATTCCGTCGAAAACGGATGAATAAAATAAATGCAAAAGAAATTGATTTTGTGAAGTTTTTCGACGGAAAATGGATTCTGTCGAAGATTTTGGACGGAAAACGAATACCGTCGAAAATGGATGAATAAAATAAATGCAAAAGAAATTGATTTTATGAAGTTTTTCGACGAAAAATGTATTCCGTCGAAGATTTTTGACGGAAAATGAATTCCGTCGAAAATTGATGAATAAAATAAATGCAAAAGAAATTGATTTTGTGAAGTTTTTCGACGGAAAATGGATTCCGTAGAAGATTTTTGATGGAAAATGGTTTCCGTCGAAGATTTTTGATGGAAAATGAATTCCTTCGAAAACGGATGAATAAAATAAATGCAAAAGAAATTGATTTTGTGAAGTTTTTCGACGGAAAATGGATTCCGTCGAAGATTTTTGACGGAAAATGAATTCCGTCGAAAATGGATGAATAAAATAAATGCAAAAGAAATTGATTTTATGAAGTTTTTCGATGAAAAATGGATTCCGTCGAACATTTTTGACGGAAAATGTATTCCGTCGAAAACGGATGAATAAAATAAATGCAAAAGAAATTGATTTTGTGAAGTTTTTCGACGGAAAATGGATTCCGTCGAAGAAAAAATTCCGTCGAAAACGGATGAATAAAATAAATGCAAAAGAAATTGATTTTGTGAAGATTTTTGACGGAAAATGAATTCCGTCGAAAACGGATGAATAAAATAAATGCAAAAGAAATTGTTTTTGTTTTTGAAAATTTGACGGAAAATGGACTCCGTCGAAGATTTTGGACGGAAAATGAATTCCGTCGAAAATGGATGAATAAAATAAATGCAAAAGAAATTGATTTTGTGAAGTTTTTCGACGGAAAAAGAATTCCGTCAAAAACGGATGAATAAAATAAATGCAAAAGAAATTGATTATGAAGTTTTTCGATGAAAAATGGATTCCGCAAAAGAAAACATTTTTGACGAAAAATGTATTCCGTCGAAAATGGATGAATAAAATAAATGCAAAAGAAATTGATTTGGTGAAGTTTTTCGACGGAAAACAAATTCCGTCGAAAACGGATGAATAAAATAAATGCAAAAGAAATTGATTTTGTGAAGATTTTCGACGGAAAATGGATTCCGTCGAAGATTTTTGACGGAAAATAAATTCCATCGAACATGGATGAATAAAATAAATGCAAAAGAAATTGATTTTGTGAAGTTTTTCGACGGAAAGTGGATTAGGTCGAAAATTTTTGACGCAAAATGTATTCCGTCGAAAACGGATGAATAAAATAAATGCAAAAGAAATTGATTTTGTGAAGTTTTTCGACGGAAAAAGAATTGCGTCGAAAACGGATTAATAAAATAAATGCAAAAGAAATTGATTTTTTGAAGTTTTTCGACGAAAAATGAATTTCGTAGAAGATTTTTGATGGAAAATGGATTTCGTCGAAGATTTTTGACAGAAAATGAATTCCGTCGAAAACGGATGAATAAAATAAATGCAAAAGAAATTGATTTTATCAAGTTTTTCGACGAAAATTGTATTCCGTCGAAGATTTTTGACGGAAAATGAATTCCGTCGAAAATGGATGAATAAAATAAATGCAAAAGAAATTGATTTTATCAGGTTTTTCGACGCAAAATGTATTCCGTCGAAGATTTTTGACGAAAAATGTATTCCGTTGAAAACGGATGAATAAAATAAATGCAAAATAAATTGATTTTGTGAAGTTTTTCGACGGAAAACAAATTCCGTCGAAAACGGATGAATAAAATAAATGCAAAAGAAATTGATTTTGTGAAGTTTTTCGACTGAAAATGGATTCCGTAGAAGATTTTTGACGGAAAATGGATTCCGTCGAAAATTTTTGACGGCAAATGAATTCCATCGAAAACGGATTAATAAAATAAATGCAAAAGAAATTGATTTTCTGAAGTTTTTCGATGAAAAACAAATTCCGTCAAAAACGGATGAATAAAATAATTGCAAAAGAAATTTATTTTGTGAAGTTTTTCAACGGAAATAGAATTGCGTCGAAAACGGATGAATAAAATAAATGCAAAAGAAATTGATTTTGTGAAGATTTTTGACGGAAAATGGATTCCGTCGAAGATTTTTGACGGAAAATAAATTCCATCGAACATGGATGAATAAAATAAATCGAAAAGAAATTGATTTTGTGAAGTTTTTCGACGGAAAATGGATTAGGTCGAAATTTTTTGACGGAAAATGTATTCCGTCGAAAACGGATGAATAAAA
Source organism: Gastrolobium villosum (assembly GCA_032173675.1). NCBI lineage: Eukaryota > Viridiplantae > Streptophyta > Magnoliopsida > Fabales > Fabaceae > Gastrolobium > Gastrolobium villosum. Next base: position 12,682 of record JAVKPL010003756.1, read on the forward strand.
TAAATGCAAAAGAAATTGATTTTGTGAAGTTTTTCGACGGAAAATGGATTCCGTCGAAGATTTTTGACGGAAAATGGATTCCGTCGAAGATTTTTGACGGAAAATGTATTCCATCGAAAACGGATGAATAAAATAAATGCAAAAGAAATTGATTTTGTGAAGTTTTTCGACGGAAAAACAATTGCGTCGAAAACGGATTAATAAAATAAATGCAAAAGAAATTGATTTTTTGAAGTTTTTCGACGAAAAATGAATTTCGTAGAAGATTTTTGATGGAAAATGGATTCCGTCGAAGATTTTTGACAGAAAATGAATTCCGTCGAAAACGGATGAATAAAATAAATGCAAAAGAAATTGATTTTATCAAGTTTTTCGACGAAAATTGTATTCCGTCGAAGATTTTTGACGAAAAATGAATTCCGTCGAAAATGGATGAATAAAATAAATGCAAAAGAAATTGATTTTATCAAGTTTTTCGACGCAAAATGTATTCCGTCGAAGATTTTTGACGAATAATGTATTCCTGTCGAAAACGGATGAATAAAATAAATGCAAGATAAATTGATTTTGTGAAGTTTTTCGACAGAAAACAAATTCCGTCGAAAACGGTTGAATAAAATAAATGCAAAAGAAATTGGTTTTGTGAAGTTTTTCGACTGAAAATGGATTCCGTAGAAGATTTTTGACGGAAAATGGATTCCGTCGAAAATTTTTGACGGCAAATGAATTCCATAGAAAACGGATTAATAAAATAAATGCAAAAGAAATTGATTTTCTGAAGTTTTTCAACGAAAAACAAATTCCGTCAAAAATGGATGAATAAAATAAATGCAAAAGAAATTGATTTTATGAAGTTTTTCGATGAAAAATGGATTCCGTCGAACATTTTTGACGAAAAATGTATTCCGTCGAAAATGGATGAATAAAATAATTGCAAAAGAAATTGATTTTGTGAAGTTTTTCGACGGAAAACAAATTCCGTCGAAAATGGATGAATAAAATAAATGCAAAAGAAATTGATTTTGTGAAGATTTTTGACGGAAAATGGATTCCGTCGAAGATTTTTGACGGAAAATAAATTCCATCGAACATGGATGAATAAAATAAATGCAAAAGAAATTGATTTTGTGAAGTTTTTCGACGGAAAATGGATTAGGTCGAAATTTTTTGACGGAAAATGTATTCCGTCGAAAACGGATGAATAAAATAAATGCAAAAGAAATTGATTTTGTGAAGTTTTTCAACGGAAAAAGAATTGCGTCGAAAACGGATTAATAAAATAAATGCAAAAGAAATTGATTTTTTGAAGTTTTTCGACGGAAATTGGATTTCGTAGAAGATTTTTGATGGAAAATGGATTCCGTCGAAGATTTTTGACAGAAAATGAATTCCGTCGAAAACGGATGAATAAAATAAATGCAAAAGAAATTGATTTTGTGAAGTTTTTCGACGGAAAATGGATTCTGTCGAAGATTTTGGACGGAAAACGAATACCGTCGAAAATGGATGAATAAAATAAATGCAAAAGAAATTGATTTTATGAAGTTTTTCGACGAAAAATGTATTCCGTCGAAGATTTTTGGCGGAAAATGAATTCCGTCGAAAATTGATGAATAAAATAAATGCAAAAGAAATTGATTTTGTGAATATTTTTAACGGAAAATGAATTCCGTCGAAAATGAAGTTTTTCGACGGAAAATGGATTCCGTAGAAGATTTTTGATGGAAAATGGTTTCCGTCGAAGATTTTTGATGGAAAATGAATTCCTTCGAAAACGGATGAATAAAATAAATGCAAAAGAAATTGATTTTGTGAAGTTTTTCGACGGAAAATGGATTCCGTCGAAGATTTTTGACGGAAAATGAATTCCGTCGAAAATGGATGAATAAAATAAATGCATAAGAAATTGATTTTATGAAGTTTTTCGATGAAAAATGGATTCCGTCGAACATTTTTGACGAAAATGTATTCCGTCGAAAACGGATGAATAAAATAAATGCAAAAGAAATTGATTTTGTGAAGTTTTTCGACGGAAAACAAATTCCGTCGAAAACGGATGAATAAAATAAATGCAAAAGAAATTGTTTTTGTGAAGATTTTTGACGGAAAATGGATTCCGTTGAAGATTTTTGACGGAAAATGAATTCCATCGAAAACGGATGAATAAAATAAATGCAAAAGAAATTGATTTTGTGAAGTTTTTCGACGGAAAATGGATTCGGTCGAAGATTTTGGACGGAAAATGTATTCCGTCGAAAACGGATGAATAAAATAAATGCAAAAGAAATTGATTTTGTGAAGTTTTTCGACGGAAAAAGAATTGCGTCGAAAACGGATTAATAAAATAAATGCAAAAGAAATTTTTTTTGAAGTTTTTCGACGAAAAATGAATTTCGTAGAAGATTTTTGATGGAAAATGGATTTCGTCGAAGATTTTTGACAGAAAATGAATTCCGTCGAAAACGGATGAATAAAATAAATGCAAAAGAAATTGATTTTATCAAGTTTTTCGACGAAAATTGTATTCCGTCGAAGATTTTTGACGGAAAATGAATTCCGTCGAAAATGGATGAATAAAATAAATGCAAAAGAAATTGATTTTATCAGGTTTTTCGACGCAAAATGTATTTCGTCGAAGATTTTTGACAAAAAATGTATTCCGTTGAAAACGGATGAATAAAATAAATGCAAAATAAATTGATTTTGTGAAGTTTTTTGACGGAAAACAAATTCCGTCGAAAACGGATGAATAAAATAAATGCAAAAGAAATTGATTTTGTGAAGTTTTTCGACTGAAAATGGATTCCGTAGAAGATTTTTGACGGAAAATGGATTCCGTCGAAAATTTTTGACGGCAAATGAATTCCATCGAAAACGGATTAATAAAATAAATGCAAAAGAAATTGATTTTCTGAAGTTTTTCGATGAAAAACAAATTCCGTCAAAAACGGATGAATAAAATAATTGCAAAAGAAATTTATTTTGTGAAGTTTTTCAACGGAAATAGAATTGCGTCGAAAACGGATGAATAAAATAAATGCAAAAGAAATTGATTTTGTGAAGATTTTTGACGGAAAATGGATTCCATCGAAGATTTTTGACGGAAAATAAATTCCATCGAACATGGATGAATAAAATAAATGCAAAAGAAATTGATTTTGTGAAGTTTTTCGACGGAAAATGGATTAGGTCGAAATTTTTTGACGGAAAATGTATTCCGTCGAAAACGGATGAATAAAATAAATGCAAAAGAAATTGATTTTGTGAAGTTTTTCAACGGAAAATGGATTCCGTTGAAGATTTTTGACGGAAAATGAATTCCGTCGAAAATGGATGAATAAAATAAATGCATAAGAAATTGATTTTATGAAGTTTTTCGATGAAAAATGGATTCCGTCGAACATTTTTGACGAAAATGTATTCCGTCGAAAATGGATGAATAAAATAAATGCAAAAGAAATTGATTTTGTGAAGTTTTTCGACGGAAAAAGAATTTCGTCGAAAACGGATTAATAAAATAAATGCAAAAGAAATTGATTTTGTGAAGTTTTTCGACGGAAAAAGAATTTCGTCGAAAACGGATTAATAAAATAAATGCAAAAGAAATTGATTTTGTGAAGTTTTTCGACTGAAAATGGATTCCGTAGAAGATTTTTGATGGAAAATGGTTTCCGTCGAAGATTTTTGATGGAAAATGAATTCCTTCGAAAACGGATGAATAAAATAAATGCAAAAGAAATTGATTTTGTGAAGTTTTTCGACGGAAAATGGATTCCGTCGAAGATTTTTGACGGAAAATGAATTCCGTCGAAAATGGATGAATAAAATAAATGCATAAGAAATTGATTTTATGAAGTTTTTCGATGAAAAATGGATTCCGTCGAACATTTTTGACGAAAATGTATTCCGTCGAAAACGGATGAATAAAATAAATGCAAAAGAAATTGATTTTGTGAAGTTTTTCGACGGAAAAAGAATTTCGTCGAAAACGGATTAATAAAATAAATGCAAAAGAAATTGATTTTGTGAAGTTTTTCGACGGAAAAAGAATTTCGTCGAAAACGGATTAATAAAATAAATGCAAAAGAAATTGGTTTTGTGAAGTTTTTCGACTGAAAATGGATTCCGTAGAAGATTTTTGACGGAAAATGGATTCCGTCGAAAATTTTTGACGGCAAATGAATTCCATAGAAAACGGATTAATAAAATAAATGCAAAAGAAATTGATTTTCTGAAGTTTTTCAACGAAAAACAAATTCCGTCAAAAACGGATGAATAAAATAAATGCAAAAGAAATTGATTTTATGAAGTTTTTCGATGAAAAATGGATTCCGTCGAACATTTTTGACGAAAAATGTATTCCGTCGAAAATGGATGAATAAAATAAATGCAAAAGAAATTGATTTTGTGAAGTTTTTCGACGGAAAACAAATTCCGTCGAAAACGGATGAATAAAATAAATGCAAAAGAAATTGATTTAGTGAAGATTTTCGACGGAAAATGGATTCCGTCGAAGATTTTTGACGGAAAATAAATTCCATCGAACATGGATGAATAAAATAAATGCAAAAGAAATTGATTTTGTGAAGTTTTTCCACGGAAAGTGGATTAGGACGAAAAATTTTGACGGAAAATGTATTCCGTCGAAAACGGATGAATAAAATAAATGCAAAAGAAATTGATTTTGTGAAGTTTTTCGACGGAAAAAGAATTGCGTCGAAAACGGATTAATAAAATAAATGCAAAAGAAATTGATTTTTTGAAGTTTTTCGACGAAAAATGAATTTCGTAGAAGATTTTTGATGGAAAATGGATTTCGTCAAAGATTTTTGACAGAAAATGAATTCCGTCAAAAACGGATGAATAAAATAAATGCAAAAGAAATTGATTTTATCAAGTTTTTCGACGCAAATTGTATTCCGTCGAAGATTTTTGACGGAAAATGAATTCCGTCGAAAATGGATGAATAAAATAAATGCAAAAGAAATTGATTTTATCAGGTTTTTCGACGCAAAATGTATTCCGTCGAAGATTTTTGACGAAAAATGTATTCCGTTGAAAACGGATGAATAAAATAAATGCAAAATAAATTGATTTTGTGAAGTTTTTCGACGGAAAACAAATTCCGTCGAAAACGGATGAATAAAATAAATGCAAAAGAAATTGATTTTGTGAAGTTTTTCGACTGAAAATGGATTCCGTAGAAGATTTTTGACGGAAAATGGATTCCGTCGAAAATTTTTGACGGCAAATGAATTCCATCGAAAACGGATTAATAAAATAAATGCAAAAGAAATTGATTTTCTGAAGTTTTTCGATGAAAAACAAATTCCGTCAAAAACGGATGAATAAAATAATTGCAAAAGAAATTTATTTTGTGAAGTTTTTCAACGGAAATAGAATTGCGTCGAAAACGGATGAATAAAATAAATGCAAAAGAAATTGATTTTGTGAAGATTTTTGACGGAAAATGGATTCCGTCGAAGATTTTTGACGGAAAATAAATTCCATCGAACATGGATGAATAAAATAAATCGAAAAGAAATTGATTTTGTGAAGTTTTTCGACGGAAAATGGATTAGGTCGAAATTTTTTGACGGAAAATGTATTCCGTCGAAAACGGATGAATAAAATAAATGCAAAAGAAATTGATTTTGTGAAGTTTTTCGACGGAAAATGGATTCCGTCGAAGATTTTTGACGGAAAATGGATTCCGTCGAAGATTTTTGACGGAAAATGTATTCCATCGAAAACGGATGAATAAAATAAATGCAAAAGAAATTGATTTTGTGAAGTTTTTCGACGGAAAAACAATTGCGTCGAAAACGGATTAATAAAATAAATGCAAAAGAAATTGATTTTTTGAAGTTTTTCGACGAAAAATGAATTTCGTAGAAGATTTTTGATGGAAAATGGATTCCGTCGAAGATTTTTGACAGAAAATGAATTCCGTCGAAAACGGATGAATAAAATAAATGCAAAAGAAATTGATTTTATCAAGTTTTTCGACGAAAATTGTATTCCGTCGAAGATTTTTGACGAAAAATGAATTCCGTCGAAAATGGATGAATAAAATAAATGCATAAGAAATTGATTTTATCAAGTTTTTCGACGCAAAATGTATTCCGTCGAAGATTTTTGACGAATAATGTATTCCGTCGAAAACGGATGAATAAAATAAATGCAAGATAAATTGATTTTGTGAAGTTTTTCGACAGAAAACAAATTCCGTCGAAAACGGTTGAATAAAATAAATGCAAAAGAAATTGGTTTTGTGAAGTTTTTCGACTGAAAATGGATTCCGTAGAAGATTTTTGACGGAAAATGGATTCCGTCGAAAATTTTTGACGGCAAATGAATTCCATAGAAAACGGATTAATAAAATAAATGCAAAAGAAATTGATTTTCTGAAGTTTTTCAACGAAAAACAAATTCCGTCAAAAATGGATGAATAAAATAAATGCAAAAGAAATTGATTTTATGAAGTTTTTCGATGAAAAATGGATTCCGTCGAACATTTTTGACGAAAAATGTATTCCGTCGAAAATGGATGAATAAAATAATTGCAAAAGAAATTGATTTTGTGAAGTTTTTCGACGGAAAACAAATTCCGTCGAAAATGGATGAATAAAATAAATGCAAAAGAAATTGATTTTGTGAAGATTTTTGACGGAAAATGGATTCCGTCGAAGATTTTTGACGGAAAATAAATTCCATCGAACATGGATGAATAAAATAAATGCAAAAGAAATTGATTTTGTGAAGTTTTTCGACGGAAAATGGATTAGGTCGAAATTTTTTGACGGAAAATGTATTCCGTCGAAAACGGATGAATAAAATAAATGCAAAAGAAATTGATTTTGTGAAGTTTTTCAACGGAAAAAGAATTGCGTCGAAAACGGATTAATAAAATAAATGCAAAAGAAATTGATTTTTTGAAGTTTTTCGACGGAAATTGGATTTCGTAGAAGATTTTTGATGGAAAATGGATTCCGTCGAAGATTTTTGACAGAAAATGAATTCCGTCGAAAACGGATGAATAAAATAAATGCAAAAGAAATTGATTTTGTGAAGTTTTTCGACGGAAAATGGATTCTGTCGAAGATTTTGGACGGAAAACGAATACCGTCGAAAATGGATGAATAAAATAAATGCAAAAGAAATTGATTTTATGAAGTTTTTCGACGAAAAATGTATTCCGTCGAAGATTTTTGGCGGAAAATGAATTCCGTCGAAAATTGATGAATAAAATAAATGCAAAAGAAATTGATTTTGTGAATATTTTTAACGGAAAATGAATTCCGTCGAAAATGAATTTTTTCGACGGAAAATGGATTCCGTAGAAGATTTTTGATGGAAAATGGTTTCCGTCGAAGATTTTTGATGGAAAATGAATTCCTTCGAAAACGGATGAATAAAATAAATGCAAAAGAAATTGATTTTGTGAAGTTTTTCGACGGAAAATGGATTCCGTCGAAGATTTTTGACGGAAAATGAATTCCGTCGAAAATGGATGAATAAAATAAATGCATAAGAAATTGATTTTATGAAGTTTTTCGATGAAAAATGGATTCCGTCGAACATTTTTGACGAAAATGTATTCCGTCGAAAACGGATGAATAAAATAAATGCAAAAGAAATTGATTTTGTGAAGTTTTTCGACGGAAAACAAATTCCGTCGAAAACGGATGAATAAAATAAATGCAAAAGAAATTGTTTTTGTGAAGATTTTTGACGGAAAATGGATTCCGTTGAAGATTTTTGACGGAAAATGAATTCCATCGAAAACGGATGAATAAAATAAATGCAAAAGAAATTGATTTTGTGAAGTTTTTCGACGGAAAATGGATTCGGTCGAAGATTTTGGACGGAAAATGTATAATAAATGCAAAAGAAATTTT
>JAVKPL010003757.1:0-20273 GCA_032173675.1 Gastrolobium villosum
TCGGCCATGATAGGTTAGGTAGGTTTTAATGTGCACAAATTTAATTGCATAAATTGTGAAGGTTTTAATAGTGGTGTGTGTTGAGATTAGTGTGAAAGTGAGAGTACATTGTGGAAAAACCCTTGGAAACCCTCTCTATGCATTTCGGCCATTAGGGTCTAATTAGGGATAACTATGTTAAAATTATTTGATGATGTATTTAGATCCTAACACATGGTTTTAGTATGATTTTGAAGTTAAATGGTTTAAGATATAATGAGAGGCACCTTAGTTACTTTGTATGTGTTGCCTTGGCTTTGTGAACAAAAAAATATATAGGCAAAGTTAGGCTTAAAATTGTTATGAGAATATATGAATAATTTAGGGGCTATGTGTGGATTCTAGGAACTATGAGTTGTATACATTGATTTGATGAAAAAATTCCTAACTCCCCTAAATGTTGGTTCGGCCATTTAGGCTTTGTGGGGGCTAGAAATTGTTAAAAATTATAAATGGTATTTTAGAAGCTTTGGTTGGGTTATTTTAGGACCCTGTGTGAGTAGGAAACCATGAGGGTGCTTGTGGTTCATGTAATCATCCTTTAAATGGTCTAATAAAGAAATTGGGAAACTATGGTCTTGACTTCTGAATTGGCATAGGATTGGCATGAATGTAAAGAATTAAAAGAAGAACAATAAAGTGTGTGTCTTGTAATTACATGGCATTGTAGCATTTTATTGAGTTTTATTTTGGATTCTTTCTCTAGGTTTGCCTAGGGACTGAGCGTCTTGGGTTTCTCTTGGAGCTAAATAGGTAACTTGTGTTACAAGAGAACAAGTTGGTAAAGCTTTAAAAGGTAAGCTCTATGTTTAAGGAGTCTTTTCCTACTTGTGTGCTCCACCATGGTTAGTGGACTATGGTTGGATTGTATGATTGTATTTGATGCTTTGTATAGATGCATTCATATAGAGCTATTTGATAACATGATATGATTTGTTTTGATGTGATTTCTGTATTAATCTCTGGCCATTGATTTTATTGTACACTAATGTCCGCTTGGGGTCCTCCCTCGGGACTGACGGTGTACACCTCTGATCTGTTCGGATTCTGCTTTGGGTCCTCCCTTGGGAACACGTGCGTTGATTCCAGCTTGGGGTCCTCCCTTAGGAATGACTGCATACGCCTCTGATAAAATATGTGTATATGCTTTCACCAAAAAAAAATATGTGTATATGCTTTGTTCTGTTATGATATCTATTATATGATGTTATGTATACTATGTATCTGAATTTCATGCAGGAGAGGGCCTAGGGGTATGGAGAATTCTCTATAAACCCGGAGCTTATTGAGATTTGTTATCTCACCCCTTTTTGGGGACATCATTTCAGATTCTCAGATTCCCGGTGCGCCCTCACGAGGCAGGGACACGACCCGTGGGTAGAGGTGCTACGGCGGACCGGATTTTTGAGTAGCTGTAGGCTACTGCTATTTTGGAGTATATTCTGGTTATTTGGTATTCCATTCTTTTTGGTGGATCATGATGTCTAATCTGATACTTGTATATGGCCTGTATATGTTTTGTACATGTTTCCGTTTTGATGCATGTACAAATGTGTATTTAGGCATGTTTTTATTATGATGCAATATTCAGTTATATGTTTACATGTTGGATTTGCATACTGTTAGACATAGTGGCACAGAACCAAGTTATGCTTGCGCCCATGGATGGGTATATGATCCTATATGGATATACGGTATTTCTGAAAGTATATACTATGTAAACTGTCTATCAGGATACCTTGAGAGTGGGATTTGCAAATCCCCAGTTGTCCGATTTACAGAGGTTACTTTGTCCGATTTTCATCTTCGTCAAGTAAGAATTAAATTAGAAGAAGTATGCAATGTGATAGGTCATGTGAAAAAGGATTAAGGAAAAAGAAAAAGTTAGAACGTATTTTCGTAAGTTAAGTCTTCCGCTGTTTCTGTTTGTATCATACGTATGTTAATTGAACCGCCTCGAGACAGAGATGTTACAATAACCATACAAAGGATGAAAGAATTAAATATGGGGAATCATAACCATACACCTATCGTTGTTGTACGTAAGATAACTGCAGAAATAATTTTACAATATATATATATATATATATATATATATATATATATAGAGGTAAGATCGTTTGACATCAGTGTCAAATTTTAAATTTGACACCTCATTTGAGAGCCGTTAGGTCAAAAAAGTTCAACGACTCTGATTTGCAAGCATGTGGCACCATTGATCTTTTTTGATCTAACGACTGTCAAATAAGGTGTCAAATTTAAAATTTGACACTGATGTCAAAGGATCCTACCCCTATATATATATATATATATATATATATATATATATATATATAGGGTAAGGATCATTTTACACCAGTGTAAGTTACACTCTCAATCTTGTCCGTTGATCCCACTTATATCTAAGGGCTCAAATTTTTTAGTAATGTGAGCCATTGGATACATGTGGATCAATGGTCAAGAATGAGTGTTAGACTTCTAACTCTTACACCGATCTAAGAATATCTTTCCCCATATATATATATATATATATATATATATATATATATAGGCAGGATCCTTTGACACCAATGTAAAATCTGAAATTTGACACCTCATCTGAAAGCCGTTAGATCAGAAAAGATCAATAGTGTCACATGCTTACAAATCAGAGTCGTTGATCTTTTTTTATCTAATGGTGTCAAACTTCAAATTTGACACCGGTGTCAAAGGATCCTATCTCTCACATATATATATATATTGTTGAGATATATAAAACCATTAATGTAGCCTCTCCCAACATCTTAAGCTGTTGGGTGAGGCTACATTAATGATTTTATATATCTCAACATGCCCCCTCACACGAGAGCCCACTGGGCTTGAAGGGTGGACAATGCACAGGTCCATCTACATGCGAACAAAGAAATTCCACTTGAAAGGAAGTGGGGGCATCGAGGATCGAACCCGGGGGACACGAGGCTCTGATACCATGTAAAGAACCACTTCAACCCAAAACCTTACATGGTATCAGAGCCTCGTGTCCCCCGGGTTCGATCCTCGATGCCCCCCATTTCCTTTCAAGTGGATTTTTTTTTGTTCGCACATATAGATGGGATTGCGCATTGTCTACCCTTCAAGCCCAGTGGGCTCTCATGTGAGGGGGCGTGTTGAGATAGATAAAACCATTAATGTAGCCTCACCCAACAGCTTAAGTTTTTGGGTAAAATTGATTCTTTACACACACACACACACATATATATATATATGGGTTTTATAAGAGTTATGTTGTAGGAAAAGTGATTGTGTAATGTTATAGAGATTCGTTTTGCGTGCATTAGTTTTTTTTTTTTGCTTTAGAAAGTGTGGGCCCCACAAAATGTTGTGTGTGTAGGAAAGTTGTTGGTGTCATGTGACATGATAGATATAAACCCCTATATATATATATATATATATAGATATATATATATATATATATAGGGTTTAGCGGATGTAAAGTGACTGCACCTAAGGATTGGTGCAGTCAGATAAAACTACATCGTTTTATAATGTGAAAGCATTAAATATGGGGAATAATAACCATACAAAGGTGGAAATAAATATAAAACATTAAATATGGGGAATCATAACCATACAAGGTTGAAATAAATATAATATTTTTATTTTTTATAATTAATTTTAAACGCGAACTTCCTTTTTTTCACCCAAAACGACGTAGTTTTTATGTGACTGCACCAATGCTTATATACAGTCACATTACAAATCATTTTGCCATATATATATATATATGTTATATATATGGGGTAGGATATTCTAAGAGTTAGAAGTCTTACTCTCAATCTTGATCATTGATCCACTTGTATCCAATAGCTCACATTCCTAAAAAAATTGAGTCCTTAGATATAAGTGAGATTAACGGATAAGATTGAGAGTGTAACTTACACCGGTATAAAATGATCATGACCCTATATATATATATATATATATATATATATATATATATATATATATAGGGAATTAATTTTCTCATTTTACATAAGAAAATTTTCTCATGCTACACTCACAATACATGAGTGGGGTCCACAAAAAGGCGAGAAGACAAAAAAGTCAAGATGGGACCCACTCATGTATTGTGAGTGTAGTATGAGAAAATTTTCTCATGTAAAATAAAAAAACTATTTCCCATATATATATATATATATTAGAAAGAGATCAGGAAAGTCATGAATTTGAGTCTTATTTTCTCTTTTTACAAATTTTTTTTAGCATTCTTTCTATTTGATTCTTTGATTCAATGGTGATTAGATAGGTAGTGAGTTGGTAGTAGAAGATTTTGATAGTAAGAATATCATTCCTCTTAGTTTTGAGAGCAAATATGAGAACAAATACAAAAAGAACGAGAGCATAGCACATTCCACGTCTTTTCCCCGCTAACATCCCTGCTATTGTTAGCCATTGCTTACTACCAAAATCGACGGGAAGGACACAGATTTTGGACGTTTGTAGTCTTGCTTAAATAGGAAAAGTTTTTTTTTTTTAAAAAAAAAAAAACTGATTTACGCTGTCTGAATTATTTTGAAATGTTAAATTTTAGAATATCATTAAAAACTTGTATCACGTGTAAAAGGTTCTATTTCTTATAAGGGGAAGGTTATATTTACAACCTTTTCCTTTTACGACCTCTTACAACCATATCTTATCACCGTTGATTTCCGTCAATCAACGGTTATCAATTATTGTGTATTAATAATTAATTAATGAGTTTAATTTGCGAAAGTGATAACCGTTGATTTGCGAAAATCAACGGTGATAAGATATGGTTGTAAGAGGTTGTAAAGGAAAAAAAGGTTGTAAGTATAACCTTCCTCTTCTTATAATAATGGAAACTTAATTATAAATAGTGTAAAAAATATTGTATTGGTTTTAAGCCAATGACAAAAATATGAAATAAAAATTAATTATATAACATTTGTCAATTGAATTTCAATTCTTTAAATGAACGTAGTCCAATATTAAACCATGTCGGATTTTATGGCACTTAAATATCTTAACAATCTTCTCCAATTGTGAAAAAAATCCCAAATTGATATGCTCTTCCTCAATAGAAGCTTTCTCTTAGAATTCAATATCAATATTTAGACATTAATATTAACTCACTCAGAATTTATTCAGGTTCTGCCCCTACATAGATTTATTTACTTTCATCATAACCTCCAAAATGTTTTGAGAAGCACTTGATCCTCAATATCATGATGGGGTAAATCAAATAATTTTAGAATGATATTCAGAAGTTCAAATGCATTCTTTGAGCAATTCTTGAAGAAAAATGGAAGGGACACGAAAACCACCTTCAAGAAGAGCATCACAAACTTCTGATGGCAAGTATTAATCAATTTTCGGATATTTTCTATTGTATTAATTCATTTTGTGAACTAACTTCATTGATGTTAAAGGGTGATTTCTTCTGGAGGCTTAAGTCAAGATCTCCAACTCCTTTCTTTGAATGAATCAAATCTTCCCTGCATAGATTTTTAGTTCAGATTGAATAGGATGTGTTTGATTATCAGGACTGCATGTTAATTCCCTGCATATATAGATTTTTGTTTTTCTTGGCATGATTTTCGGGTTATCAAAGTTATAATGAACTAAAACTAGGGTGTGGGATGGATTTGAGCGTGATGTGCATGTTCATTTTATGATGATGCTCTCAAAACTTAGCTTCATACAGTAATATGGATGTGTAATTTCTACCTCGTTTTACTAGAGAATATATCTGTAAACTTGTTTTTCCAAAAGATAGGATCATTCATAACACTAATTTAAAGTCATGTCAAGAAGAAGAAGCTCATGGCATTATATAGCCCTTTTTTCTTCTAAAATCACTAACCAACCACGTAGAATCTGGTTGAACTGAAACCTTTCTAAGCCAAATTCCCATGATTGTGAAGAGTGAAAGTGGACATTACATGGGAAGAAATAAAACACAAAAGTAACATACACTATGCAGGACAGAAACACTAACAGGAACACACATTCAAAGAAACATACACTAATTGCAAACTTTCTCCATTTATCATGAGTTAACAACAATAATCTTTCAGTCCCAGTTGCTTCTTCCTTCTCTTTGGGACTTCACCTTTGTAACATACAAAGACATCTGAATCTAGTTGAACTTAAATCTTTCTAAGCCTAGCTTCCATGATTTTGAAAACTGAGAATGGAAATTACATGAAGAAAGAAAGAAAGAAAAAACAAAAACAAAAACAGAATAGAAACATACACTATAGAATACTGCAACACAAACTAAAAAACATATATTCAAAGAAGAAACATGCAATTTGCAAGATTGCAACACTAATAATTGCTGGGGTCTTGATGATCTTCATGCACCTTCTCTTTACCTTTGTTATGATCTTGTGCTGAAAGCAAAGGGTCTTGATGATCTTCATGCATCTTCCCTTTACCTTTGTCAAGACCCTCTGTTGCTGAAAGCTTGGGGTCTTGATGATCTTCACGCTCCTTCTCTTTTAAAGATGGCACCGGTTCAAGATTTTCTATAGGAAGGCCATTGTGTGTGCAAACCCATATATTGTTCCCTAGTTGAAGAGCTTCAAGCTCGCGTGGCTCCCAACAATGAAACCCCTTCTTCAATCTTTCATAGTGTTTCCATCTCATCTTGTAATACTCTGCTCTTAAGTCTTCCATTGTCATGTTAACCCAATTCTTGGAGAAATCTTCCATGGCCTTGTAGCTCTCAAACGCATAAATCCCACGTGTGTTGCGATACTTACGAATGTTATGCAATAACCAAATCTCACGTTCCAAGTTTGCATCCAAGTTTTCGCTTCTGGGGACAGTTTGAGCCGCTTCTGAGGGAGGAATAGCTGCTGGATCCATGACCGATTGAAACACTGAAAGAGGAAGAGAATGATAGAAAGTGAAAGAAGTACAAACTTTAAATGTTTTGTTAGTTTTATATTTAATAGTCTTAATTAAGCAGTCATGTGTTTAAGAGGCCAAGAGTTGTGAGAAAGTGAAAGGCCAAGAGTTAGAGAGGCCAAGAGTTAGAAGTTTAGTTTTATGGTTTATAGCTAATTTAATGTTTTGGTTCATGAAAAGGCAATCTAGTGCCTATATAAACTAATTCATATTGTAAGCAACAGATCAAAAAGAAAAAGAGAAATACAAGTTTTGTCTTCTCCACAAGAAAATAGTTGTTTTTATTTTAAGTTCTACATTATAGTGATACCACAAATTGGTATCAGAGCTATGGAGAGGGGGAGTGATATGGCACTACCTAAGTTGACGAAGGAGAACTACGAGAATTGGAGCATCCAGATGAAGGCTCTTCTCGGATCCCAGGACGCTTCGGAGAATGTTCAAGCAGGTTTTGTAGAACCACAGGACACTGGAGGCCATTCGGCGGCTCAAACCAAAGCGTTGAAAGAGACGCGTGCAAAAGACAAGCTGGCGTTATTCATGCTCTTCCGAGCTGTAGACGAATCCGGGTTCGAGAAGATAGCAAATTGTGAGACCTCAAAGGCAGCCTGGGACATCTTAGCAAATGTCTATAGAGGAGCTAACCGGGTTAAACAAGTCCGGCTTCAAACCCTTTGTGCCGAGTTGGAGGGAATGAAGATGAAGGACACGGAAGGAGTATCCGTGTAACAGCCCGTTGTACACCGGTATTGTTAACATTGATTATGATATTAAGCGCAGTTACAATCACAGTGATTGGGTTAATTAAATTACGGGCAAATTTTTTTCTTTTATCATATTCCTTTTCTTACATAAACACTTTTTCCGTAATCAATTAAAGCAACACTATAATTGTAAATGCAATACGCGGAAGCATACCTTTTGCTAACATCATTCACTCTCCTTTTTATTCAATTCATTTAGACTCACCATTTAACTCTCACATTTTACCAAGTTATAGTCCTTTACGTTGTCTACGCGTGGTTTCAAACCACGTACCATTTGGAGTTCTACCCATCGAGTTAAGCCCCTTTCTTTTAGTCTAGAAAAACCTGAATTTTCGAAAATTACACTGTGGTAATCGATTACCAGTGGGTGGTAATCGATTACCACCTGTCAAAAATGAGGCAGTAGCTAAATTTCTCAATCCTCTGTTCTGGTAATCGATTACCAACTTTGGGTAATCGATTACCTCACATGGTAATCGATTACCAAAGCCCAGTAATCGATTACCAGTGAAGACAGTAGCCAATTTTTCGTCCCCTGTTGCAGGGTAATCGATTACCATGCCTTGGGTAATCGATTACTATGCAGCAAAATGACAGATTACAGCATTTTAAGCCCCAAAAGGGGTGTGTAATCCATCCCTAACCCCTTGGTACTCCACACAACACATAATCATGTTCTAATGTAGGCTCTAGGCCCTTCCATCATGCATTTTCCTTAGATTAAACATCATTTACAAAGTCCTCAAAATAATGGCCATTTACATACAAATATGGACCATTTTTACAACATGAATCACCAAGTCTTCAAGGCTATGAATGTGGCAATGGACAAGTCCCATGCTCACTCAAATATACAGTTATCCATGTCATGAATAATAGACAATAAACAAGACTTAGAATACAATCATGAACACTACAAAAAGCATGGATATAACATCATGCAATATGTTCATGACCTAAGTCTCAAAATGCTAATGTCATGCCATGTGCAATCCAATAATCCTCCTCCAAAATGTCATGCAATCCCAATGCACCGCATGCCAATCCAATGTCCACTATATGGGCTTCTTGCCCGAAGCTCCTCCCGGCTCATAGTGACCTGAAATGTGGTCCCCCAAACACGGGGTGAGATATACGGATATATCTCAGTAAACCAATGGAGCTAGAGGCTCTCTCCACTCCATGGCTCACTAAAATGTATAAATATGACATCATGTAATATGCAAGCAATACAATATCACCATCCAACTGGAGACAACCCAAGAACATCCACGCATGGATTCATGTTCAAGGACTCCATCATATAACTCCCGAGACAATCCTAGAGCTTCTCCCATGGTTGAGAAAACTCCATGGCCAACCCAACCGGAACTCCTCAAGAGACCTATCCGGCGGATGTCCCACGTTTGGCTCATCCTGGAGTCGCTCCCAGAGTCGACCCCATGGCAGTCCAACTGGCACTCCGTCACGAAATGATCCAGCGGATGTCCAAACCCAACACACGTCAACTGGCCAGTGACCAAACAATTTTCACAAAATACAAGCAATATGCATACAAGCACACAATCACACCATGTCATAACCACATCATCCAACCACTACCTTCCACTAGGTGTGGTGGAGCACACTAGGGATTAAACCCAAGTTCCAAGAGTTTACCTCAACACTTAGCCAATCCGTTCCAAACGTATGCTCCAATTCAACTTTTCACAACCACGTCCGTGTGAGGCACCCTACAACAATCATCAAATCCAAATTACACCAAAACTTATTTTTCATGAAAATCCCTCAAATTTTCCTAAGTTAAAAACCTATCTTTTTCACCAAAAATTATCATAGCATTTCTAGCTTACAAGCATGATTCTAAGGCCTTTTCATCTAATAGCATTTTTCCATTTGGGCTCTCTATCATCACACATCTAAAATTGAAGGTTTAAAGCATAAATTCCTAGATCTATGAAATCAACCACAAAAATACCACAAATATACTCACAATGTGTTGTATGATCACCACCAAGGCTTCACTAAACCATTAGAAGATCAAAACTCCAACAAAACTCCAAGAACCCAAGTGGGTCGGATCTGTTTTGCCCAAAAAACGCAGCCAAGAGATGGATTCAAGGCTTCTAAGTGTTACCAATGGGTCTAGAAGGTTGTTTACAATAGATTTCAACATCAAAATCAAGAGATTTGGTGAAGAATAGAGGAAATGGTGAAAGGATGAAGAAAGGGTGTGTTTTGCTCTCCACAAACAGAGGGTGCGCGAGAATGAGGAGGAAAAGAGAGGAAAGAAACAAGAAAAAGAGGGTGGGGCCAAGTGACTTCGGTCACACGGGTCCCACACGCGATCTAACTTTAATCCCGATAAAAATTCCGATCATAAATTCTTAATCTACATATTTTTCCAGTCCATGACATATTTTTATTTCCCAAAATATTGATAAAAATTTCACACCTCTCGGTACACTCACACCACAGTATTTTAACACAAAAAAAATCATTATTCATCAATTTTTCCCAAATTTGCCTATTCACTCGATTTTTCGCCCTAATTCCATTTCCAGTGTTATTTTTGTCATATGAAACCTCTAACTCAGTATCTAAGCCTCAGAACACACGGTTGGCAAATTACCATTTTGCCCTTTTTGCCCATTTTGGCCATAACCCTTGGATTTTCACTAACCCACCAATTTTCCTTTCACAATATAATATTAAAATTCACATTTAAATATATGAGGTGTTATATTCACCCCACCTTTTAGAAATTTTGTCCGCAAAATTAAATCATACCTGCTCGCTAACTCAGGATACAGTCGGAGAATCTCGTCCTCCCGCTCCCAAGTAGCCTACTCAGGTGTGCGGCCTTCCCACTGAATCTTCAGCATGGGAATCACTTTACTTCTCAATCGCTTTTCACTGCGATCCAATACTCCAATAGGACCAATGTGAGTCTTCAAGTTCTCCCTGATTTCAATATTATCCGGTATCACCACATGTGATTCATCCGGAACATAACGTCGCAACTGCGACACATGAAAAACATCATGTAAATTGGACAACTGAGGGGGTAAGGCAAGCTGATAGGCCACCAATCCTACTCTTTTCATAATCTGATATGGCCCAATGAACCGTGGACTCAGCTTCCTCACACCCAACGCACGGCCAACACCTGTGACCGGAGATAACCTTACAAAAACATGGTCACCTTCCTCAAATTCCAGCGGTCTATGCTTATTGTCATAATAGCTTTTCTGCCGATTCTGTGCCTGTTTCAATTTTTTCCTGATCATTTCAATTTGCACTGTTGTTTCTTGCACAAAATCCGGACCAAATCTTTCTTTATCGCCTACCTCAGTCCAACAAGTGGGTGTACGACACCTCCTGCCATACAAAACCTCATACGGTGCCATACCCAGACTGGAATGAAAACTGTTATTATAAGAAAACTCCACCAGTGGTAGGTACTTATCCCAAGCATTACCCTGTTCCAGTGTGCAAGCTCTCAGCATATCCTCAAGTGTCTGTATGGTCCTCTCAGTCTGACCATCAGTCTGCGGGTGATAAGCAGTGCTCAGTCTAAGCTGAGTGCCAAAAGCCTGCTGCAAAGCTCCCCAAAAGCGCGAAGTAAACTTCGGGTCCCGATCACTGACAATGCTAATCGGTATCCCATGGAGTCTAACAATCTCCTTTACATACAACGTAGCCAACTTCTCTGTGGTGTAATCCACTCGTACTGGTAGAAAATGTGCAGACTTCGTAAGTCGGTCCACAATAACCCAAATCGAATCATAACCAGCTTGAGTCTGCGGCAATCCCACAACAAAATCCATAGAAATACTCTCCCATTTCCATTCAGGTATATCCAGCGGCTGAAGTAATCCAGCAGGTTTCTGATGCTCTATTTTCACTTTCTGACAAACCAAGCACTTAGACACGTACTCGGCAACATCCCTTTTCATCCCAGGCCACCAGAACTTAACTTTCAAATCTTGGTACATTTTTGTGGCACCTAGGTGGATAGCATATTGACCCTTATGGGCCTCAGTCATAACTTCCTCTGCAAGTTCCTTGGGCACAACAATCCTGCCCTGATATAATAATAGTCCCTGTTCATTAACGGATATGCCACTCTGGCCTTTCAAATACTTTATACTTTCATTGCGAATCTGAGTCTCTTTGATTTTCTCGTGCAGCTCGTTCTCAATCCGAGTCAACTCCATATCACACATTCTCCCTGCAAAGAAATCCGTTATTTTCATGTCACGAAATTGCTCAATCACTTCATTGTCCCACATCATCATATGAGATAAGTTGACAGACTTCCTACTCAATGCATCTGCCACAACATTAGCCTTTCCCGGGTGGTATTTCAGCTCAAAGTCATAATCTTTTAAAAATTCCACCCATCTACGCTGTCTCATATTCAGCTCCTTCTGATCAAATAAATGTTTCAAGCTTTTATGGTCGCTGAACACAGCAAATTTCATCCCATACAGAAAGTGCCTCCAGACTTTCAAGGCAAACACAATAGCTGCTAGTTCCAAGTCATGCGTCGGATAATTCTCTTCATGTGGCCTTAACTGCCTAGACGCGTAAGCAATCACTTTTCCTTCCTGCATCAGTACGCTCCCTAAACCTTTCTTAGAAGCGTCACAATATAACACAAACTCACCCTCCGGATCAGGTAGAGTCAACACCGGAGCAGTGGTCAATTTCTCTTTTAGTAGCAGAAAGCAGTCCTCACATTCCTGGGTCCACACAAAAGGAGTATCCTTTCGTGTCAATCGAGTCAACGGTAGAACCATTGCAGAAAATCCCGCTTCAATCTTGCTTGGATCTACTGCAACACCGCTTGCAGAAATGACATGACCCAAAAATTGCACCTCGGACAACCAGAATTCACACTTAGACGGTTTAGCATACAGTTTCTTATCTTTCAACACCTGCAACACAGTCCTCAAATGGTCAATGTGCTCCTCTTTACTCTTAGAGTAGATCAAGATGTCATCAATAAATACAATCACGAACTGGTCCAAATACGGTTTAAAGATGCGGTTCATATAATCCATGAACACCGCAGGGGCATTAGTAAGCCCGAAAGGAATCACTTGATATTCAAAATGTCCATATCTGGATCGGAAAGCTGTTTTAGGTACATCCTCCGGTTTAATCCGAATCTGGTGATATCCGGACCGGAGATCAATCTTCGAAAATACGCAGGCATCCCTCAACTGATCTAATAAATCATCAATACGCGGTAATGGGTACCGGTTCTTAATAGTCACTTTATTCAGCTGTCGGTAGTCGGTGCACAATCTCATGCTACCATCCTTTTTCTTTACAAATATCACCGGTGCTCCCCACGGAGACACACTCGGCCTAATAAAATTCTTCGCAGATAATTCTTCAATGTGTTTCTTCAACTCAGCCAACTCAAGTGGCGACATCCGGTATGGAGCCAAGGAGATCGGCCCCACACCAGGCAATAGGTCAATCGAGAATCCAATCTCTCTCTCAGGCGGGAATTCCGGTATCTCATCCGGAAATACATCCTCAAACTCATTAACAACTGGAATAGCAGAAATCTCCTCCTTTTTGTCACCCACCAATCCGCCCAGCAAGACATATCCCAAATCTCCAGCCTTCAAGGCTTTCACAGTTTGACTGACAGACAAATACAAAGACGGGCAAACAGTCGGCCTCTCGTGAGATAATAACAACCTCTTTCTGCAGCAATCAATCATTGCGCAGTTCCGAGACAACCAATCCATCCCCAAAATCAAATTGACAGAGGCCAGGGGTAAGATAATTAAATCAATGGTATAACCCCTGCCTAAATAAGTGAACTTCACATCTTCACAAATCCAAGACGATTCACTAACCTCTCCTGTAGCGGTAGTAATACGCATCGGAGGAACCATTCGTGTTACCTTTAAGTCCAACGCCTTAGCCACATAGTCCGCCACAAATGAATGTGTTGCTCCCGAATCAAATAATACAGACAAATCAACATTAGATAGGAAAATTATACCTTTAACCAAATTCGGAGCCTTTTGAGTATGTTGCGCATTTGTAGTATAAACTCGTCCCACATTAGGAACAGCAGCAATGGGAGTAGCAGTAGTAGTAGCTGCCGGCAAGGCCTGCAGATTCGCAGCCTGCCCCGAAGAAGATGGACAATCTCTAGCAAAGTGGCCACTCCGACCACATTTAAAACATGTCAACGGACCAGCACCACATACACCCTTGTGGTATTTCCCACACATCCCACATTTTGGGATATAATATCTGTCTGCAGCACCACCACCACCATTGTTTCCACCCCTCTTGAACTGACCAGGAGGCTGCCTCACATGCAACCCCCTACCTCTATTATTATTATTGAAACCTCCTCTATTAGTATTTCCAGAAGGACCAGGTGTCCTCTTAACATCTTGTTCTTTTACCTTATCCGATTTTGGATACCTCCCATAAACAGTCTCGACCCTCTTACATTGGGTCACCAAATCAGCAAAGTTTCTCACCGCCGTATTAGACATCCTCTTTGCAATCTTCTCACTCAGCCCTCTTTGAAATTTAGCTGGCAGGAATTCCGGAGTAGGTAGAGTACCTCCATAATTAGCAAACTTGACAAGTTCATTAAATTTTGCCACATAGGCATCCACAGTCATGACTCCATGTACCAAATTATCAAATTCACCTTGCTTTGCCTCCCGAACATCACGGGGAAAATATTCTTCATGAAACAGACCTTCGAACAAGGTCCAAGTAAGAACCTCACCCTGAATAACAAATGGGCGAGACACATTGTCCCACCACTCTTGGGCATCACCCTCCAACATATAAACAGAATACAATAACTTCTGCGGATCTTGGCATATCATCACCTGGAAAATCTTATCCATTCCCCTCAACCAAGCTGTGACCTCCTTTGGGTCCCTTGACCCCAGAAATGCGGGTGGCTTATGTTTCCTAAAAGATATGAGCCTACGCTCATCGTCAGCATTATCAAGCACCTGCCCAGCAGCCCCAGTGGATTGGGCAACAGATGATGGATCAGGAACATAGCTAGGGTCGGTAGTAGTATGATGACTAGCCTCACCAGTGTGGTGACTAGCCCCACTCTCCCCCTGTTGAGGAGTAACAGATGGCGTCGGTGTAGGAGTCACCGTAGCCGTATGTGGAGGTGAATTATCCCTCCTAGGACGAGCTCTATCCGCCCTCATCTCAGCCATGAAGGCCTGCATCATATCCTGATTAGTTTTCATCAGGTTCTCGGTCATATTTCTATTTGCAGCCGTTTCCGCCTGCAGAGCATTCAGGACTGCAGTGACCGGATCCGGTGGCAAAGGACCTGCACCACGTGCCCCACGGCGACCTCGCGCCCTACTCATGATATCTGTACATGTAACACAAAGGAATGGGTTGATCAGACCCACACTGAGGAATCACATATACATTAATCATAAATAGTTCACAGATAGCTATGGCACACAAGATACAACATACACAAACAATCAGAGTTCCCTCACGAAACTGCTCTGATACCATAAAATGTAACAGCCCGTTGTACACCGGTATTGTTAACATTAATTATGATATTAAGCGCAGTTACAATCACAGTGATTGGGTTAATTAAATTACGGGCAAATTTTTTTCTTTTATCATATTCCTTTTCTTACATAAACACTTTTTCCGTAATCAATTAAAGCAACACTATAATTGTAAATGCAATACGCGGAAGCATACCTTTTGCTAACATCATGCACTCTCCTTTTTATTCAATTCATTTAGACTCACCATTTAACTCTCACGTTTTACCAAGTTATAGTCCTTTACGTTGTCTACGCGTGGTTTCAAACCACGTACCATTTGGAGTTCTACCCATCGAGTTAAGCCCCTTTCTTTTAGTCTAGAAAAACCTGAATTTTCGAAAATTACACTGTGGTAATCGATTACCAGTGGGTGGTAATCGATTACCACCTGTCAAAAATGAGGCAGTAGCTAAATTTCTCAATCCTTTGTTCTGGTAATCGATTACCAACTTTGGGTAATCGATTACCTCACATGGTAATCGATTACCAAAGCCCAGTAATCGATTACCAGTGAAGACAGTAGCCAATTTTTCGTCCCCTGTTGCAGGGTAATCGATTACCATGCCTTGGGTAATCGATTACTATGCAGCAAAATGACAGATTACAGCATTTTAAGCCCCAAAAGGGGTGTGTAATCCATCCCTAACCCCTTGGTACTCCACACAACACATAATCATGTTCTAATGTAGGCTCTAGGCCCTTCCATCATGCATTTTCCTTAGATTAAACATCATTTACAAAGTCCTCAAAATAATGGCCATTTACATACAAATATGGACCATTTTTACAACATGAATCACCAAGTCTTCAAGGCTATGAATGTGGCAATGGACAAGTCCCATGCTCACTCAAATATACAGTTATCCATGTCATGAATAATAGACAATAAACAAGACTTAGAATACAATCATGAACACTACAAAAAGCATGGATATAACATCATGCAATATGTTCATGACCTAAGTCTCAAAATGCTAATGTCATGCCATGTGCAATCCAATAATCCTCCTCCAAAATGTCATGCAATCCCAATGCACCGCATGCCAATCCAATGTCCACTATATGGGCTTCTTGCCCGAAGCTCCTCCCGGCTCATAGTGACCTGAAATGTGGTCCCCCAAACACGGGGTGAGATATACGGATATATCTCAGTAAACCAATGGAGCTAGAGGCTCTCTCCACTCCATGGCTCACTAAAATGTATAAATATGACATCATGTAATATGCAAGCAATACAATATCACCATCCAACTGGAGACAACCCAAGAACATCCACGCATGGATTCATGTTCAAGGACTCCATCATATAACTCCCGAGACAATCCTAGAGCTTCTCCCATGGTTGAGAAAACTCCATGGCCAACCCAACCGGAACTCCTCAAGAGACCTATCCAGCGGATGTCCCACGTTTGGCTCATCCTGGAGTCGCTCCCAGAGTCGACCCCATGGCAGTCCAACTGGCACTCCGTCACGAAATGATCCAGCGGATGTCCAAACCCAACACACGTCAACTGGCCAGTGACCAAACAATTTTCACAAAATACAAGCAATATGCATACAAGCACACAATCACACCATGTCATAACCACATCATCCAACCACTACCTTCCACTAGGTGTGGTGGAGCACACTAGGGATTAAACCCAAGTTTCAAGAGTTTACCTCAACACTTAGCCAATCCGTTCCAAACGTATGCTCCAATTCAACTTTTCACAACCACGTCCGTGTGAGGCACCCTACAACAATCATCAAATCCAAATTACACCAAAACTTATTTTTCATGAAAATCCCTCAAATTTTCCTAAGTTAAAAACCTATCTTTTTCACCAAAAATTATCATAGCATTTCTAGCTTACAAGCATGATTCTAAGGCCTTTTCATCTAATAGCATTTTTCCATTTGGGCTCTCTATCATCACACATCTAAAATTGAAGGTTTAAAGCATAAATTCCTAGATCTATGAAATCAACCACAAAAATACCACAAATATACTCACAATGTGTTGTATGATCACCACCAAGGCTTCACTAAACCATTAGAAGATCAAAACTCCAACAAAACTCCAAGAACCCAAGTGGGTCGGATCTGTTTTGCCCAAAAAACGCAGCCAAGAGATGGATTCAAGGCTTCTAAGTGTTACCAATGGGTCTAGAAGGTTGTTTACAATAGATTTCAACACCAAAATCAAGAGATTTGGTGAAGAATAGAGGAAATGGTGAAAGGATGAAGAAAGGGTGTGTTTTGCTCTCCACAAACAGAGGGTGCGCGAGAATGAGGAGGAAAAGAGAGGAAAGAAATAAGAAAAAGAGGGTGGGGCCAAGTGACTTCGGTCACACGGGTCCCACACGCGATCTATCTTTAATCCCGATAAAAATTCCGATCATAAATTGTTAATCTACATATTTTTCCAGTCCATGACATATTTTTATTTCCCAAAATATTGATAAAAATTTCACACCTCTCGGTACACTCACACCACAGTATTTTAACACACAAAAAACCACTATTCATCAATTTTTCCCAAATTTGCCTATTCACTCGATTTTTCGCCCTAATTCCATTTCCAGTGTTATTTTTGTCATATGAAACCTCTAACTCAGTATTTTAGCCTCAGAACACACGGTTGGCAAATTACCATTTTGCCCTTTTTGCCCATTTTGGCCATAACCCTTGGATTTTCACTAACCCACCAATTTTCCTTTCACAATATAATATTAAAATTCACATTTAAATATATGAGGTGTTATAATCCGGGTTCGTTGCCCGGGTTCAAGGAATTGTGAACCAGTTAAAACGGAATGGAGAAGATATACCTGACACCAGAGTGGTGGAGAAAATCTTGAGATCTTTGACAGACCAGTTCGAAAACGTGGTTTGTGCCATAGAGGAGTCCAAGGACCTGTCTACACTCACCATTGATGAGTTGGCGGGTTCCCTTGAAGCGCATGAACAAAGAAAGAAGAAGAAGGAGGAAACTCTTGAGCAGGCACTTCAGACCAAAGCAACAATTAAAGATGAGAAGATGCTCAATTCTCAAAATTTTCGAGGTAGAGGACGTGGCCGCGGTGGACGAGGTACTAGCCGTGGTGGTAGAGGTCGAGGCCGAAGTCAAGAAGTGTATAGTGATGAGGTAGGACAGTCAAATCAACAAAACTGGAGAGGAAGAGGACGAGGTCGACGAGGAGGTCGGTCACATTATTCAAACATCGAGTGTTACAAATGTGGAAAGTTTGGTCACTATGCAAAAGATTGTAACTCGGACAAGTGTTACAACTGTGGCAAAGTCGGACATTTCGCAAGAGAATGCAGAGAGGAGAAAAAGGTGGAGGAGACGTCCAACCTAGCCACAGAAGGCGAGATGAAGGATGGTGTCTTGTTAATGACACACAGTAAAGGAAGTCCAGACGATGACATGGAGTGGTATCTTGACAGGGGTGCGAGCAACCACATGTGCGGACATAAGGACTTCTTCAAGGAGATGAGAAAGGTGGAAACCGGACATGTTTCGTTCGGGGATGCCTCAAAGGTTGAGGTAAAAGGCCGAGGTACGATCTGTTTCCTACAAAAGGACGGGTTAATTGGCTCAATTCGAGATGTGTACTATGTACCCGACCTAAAAAGCAATATTTTAAGTATGGGTCAACTGATGGAGAAAGGTTACTCGGTTATTATGAAAGACCGGGTATTGTATTTGAAAGATGAACAAGGTCGGCTGATATTTCGGGTTCAAATGGGTAAGAATCGTATGTATAAACTAAATCTGAAATGTATACAGGTTGAATGTTTACAAGCCGAGGTGGAAGATAAGGCGTCACTTTGGCATCTCCGGTTTGGTCACCTACATTATGGTGGTCTAACCGAGTTGGCAAAGAAGAAGATGGTGGAAGGGTTACCTGGCATCAACTTTGAAGGAAAGTTTTGTGAGAGTTGTGTACTTGGCAAGCATGCCAGGACCACGTTTCAGAAGATGGCAAGATTCCGGGCTAAGCAACCTCTGGAACTAATACATACCGACTTGTGTGGACCCATCAATCCGGGTTCCTTCAGCGGTAAGAAGTATTTTATTTCCTTTATTGATGATTTCTCACGGAAAACTTGGGTTTACTTTCTGAAGGAGAAGTCCGAGGTGTTTGATGTGTTCAAAAGGTTCAAGGTGATGATTGAGAAGGCAACAGGAAGCTATATCAAATCGGTGCGGTCTGACAGAGGTGGGATATACCTCAACAACGTTTATGTCTTTCTGTGAGCTAACAGGGATAAGGAGGTCTCTAACAGAGCCATACTCACCACAACAGAATGGCGTGGCTGAAAGGAAGAACCGGACTATTCTTGACATGGTTCGGTCAATGCTGAAGAACAAAAGGATGCCGAAGGAGTTTTGGGCGGAAGCTGTGCAGTATGCTGATTGCGCAGAACCGATGTCCACATTCGAAATTCTGATGATAAAACTCCAAAGGAAGCATCTAAGCGGTCAAAAGCCTTCAGTGGCTCATCTCAGAGTTTTTGGCAGTATAGCCTATGCACACATACCGGACCAAGCCAGAACCAAGCTCGAGGATAAAATCAAGAAATATGTTTTTATTTGATTAACTAAAAACAAGGGGTATAAGTTGTTTGACCCGTCAACAGAAAAGCTTATAGTAAGGAAGAAGCATGTAAGTCTACGAAGCAAATGAGTGGGACTGGAACAATTCTTCTGAGGTAAACTTTGAAGACGGAATCTCAACACAAATTATCAACCCGGCAAGTCCTGAAGCTTCTGATGATGAAGATCAGGTACGACAACCCAGGATGCGAAGCATACAAGACATATATTAGTTAACAAGCGAGGTACATTTTGTTTGTCTTCTTGCAGACTCTGAGAACATAAGTTTTGAAGAAGCCATCCGAGATAAGAAATGGCAAGATGCTATGGATATTAGCAATACCAACCAAACCAAGGCAGACATAACAAAAA